>JAASFT010000131.1:0-36638 GCA_023333885.1 Globisporangium parvum
CATGAGGTCCAGAGGTCCAGAGGTCAAGAGGTCAAGAGGTCAAGAGGTCAAGAGGTCGCCAGTCTTGATCGGATCTTGTTTCTGCACACAACGGTTCGATTGTTTGTCAGAGTATGGATGTGTTATGTCCAACAAATGCTCACGTTGTGGCTTCACTTCTCCGCTTGCGACGGACCTCATAAACAAGCACGAACGACCGACCAAGGAGCAGGCGGCGTTCGCCACAAAGCACATGCGAGGACTCGGTCGTTGTTGAGGCATTCGCGCTTGCTCTGGCATGCGTGCGTGCTTACGTAGAAGCTCGTTCAGCGCTAGTGTCCATTTCCGTTCAGCAGGTGGGTTGCTTATCAGTCGGAATATGGCGTGAGGCAAGAGAGCGAGCGGCTCAAAGAACAGTGTTGTGGCGTGTCGCCGACGCGAGCAGCAGCAGCGCATTCCCAAGATCGCAGACTGCTGAGCAGATCGCAGACTACTGAGCGCAAGACAGCGTGCAGCACACGCCAGCACACGATCGGCTGGATAAGCAGTCGACCTGCACGCAGCGTCAGCCACGCGCGCAGCTTCATTCCTCCATCGCCTCAGCTGAGAGCCGCGGATGCCTCCTGCGTCGTGGTGGCAGACATCGTGGCTCCCGTGGATGCAGCAACAACCAATGCCGTCGATCCGCGAACACGACGACGCGAGCGCGTCGGTGCCGAACCAGCGCTCGTCCGCGCTCTTCACTGCTGTGAAAGAGGGCGACGTACGGCGCGTTACAGCGCTGCTTGTCGAAGATTCGGACGCTGCGCGAGCTCTCTTGGAAGCGACGAACAGCACGGGACAGACCGCGTTGATGTGCGCGGCGTGCCACGGCCATGCGAACGTGGCGAACGTGCTCCTGCTCGCCGGCGCAAACGTCGACGCGAGCGGCTCGGACGGGCGAACTGCGCTGCTGTTCGCTGCTGTGACTGGGCACACTGCTGTTGTCAAAGCGCTCGTCCGCAAAGGCGCGACGCTGGACGTCGCTGGTGAAGACGGACGCACGGCGCTCTCGCTCGCAGCAGAAGGTGGCGACGGTGAGATCGTCACGGTGCTCGTACAGAGGGGCGCGGCGGTGGACATCCAAGACATCGACGGTCGGACTGCGCTGTCTCAAGCTGCCGAAGAAGGCGACGTTGACGTTGCCACTACGCTGCTCGACGGCGGCGCAGCAGTGGATCTCCGAGACAGCAGCGGACGAACGCCACTGTCGTATGCTGCTTTTTGCGGCCACGTCGACGTGATGACAGTGCTGATCAAGCGCGGCGCGGATGTGAACGCCAGCGCCAGTGACGGAAAGACAGCGCTGATGTTTGCGGCAGCGGAAGCCGAAGTCGGCGCAGTGACGGAGCTGCTGCAGCGCAGCGCTAATGCTGACGTCGTGGACGCCTCGGGACGCACAGCATTGATGATGGCACTCGAGCGCGGCTACAGCACGGAGGCGATCGCGGCACTGATTCCACCCAGTGCTGCGTCTGTGAACGCAAGTGACTGCGACGGAAGATCAGCGCTGTCGTTCGCAGCAGAGAACGGACATGTGGACGTGGTCGCGCAGCTCATTGAGCTCGGCGCGGCCGTGGATGTCGACGCAACGTCAGTCGGCGCAGAGGCGTCACTGATCAACGACGTGCACTCGCCGCTCTGGCACGCAGCAGCACGCGGGCACACGGACGTGGCGCAGTGCTTGCTCAAGCACAACGCCTCGGTCGAGCCGTCACTGTCGCCGGCGCGAGGTCGCACTGTGACTGCACTGTCAGTCGCTGGTCGCGGTGGGCACATCCAGATCGTTCGCGATCTCGTGGCGGCTGGTGCAGCCGTGAACGTCCAAGACGAGCATGGCGAGACGCCGCTGATCTCAGCAGCGCGATGGGACTTTGTCGCTGGCGTGGAGCTGCTGATCGCGCACGGCGGTTTGCTCCAGTGCAAAGAAGACGAGAGCGACTGCGAGAGTCCTCTCCTTCCGACGTCGCTCCAGACCATGCAGAGCATCAAGACGTTCGAGTTCCAGGATGTGTGTCTCGCCGTCCTCGCTCGCGTTCAAGCCGTCTGCTCGCAGCTACAACAGCGAAGCTCAGCTGCTGCTCCTGCTGCTGCCCTTCCAGTCTCTCCTGCCACTACAACTACAGGCGCGGCCATTGACAACGACACGCTCGCGACGTTCGCTGGCATCGTGTACCGCCTGTGCCGCCTGATGCTCGAGATCGAGCGACGTGCGACTGTGCTCATGCGCTTCATCGCGAGTCGCGCAGTCGTTGCTCGTATCCGCGACATCCACGAAGAGCTCGACTACTTTGTCAGCGTGAACGTCAAAACACAGCAGCAGCAGCCGGGTGGTGGCGACAGCGATGACGATGCGACTCGCTGGAGAGAAAAGCTCGTGAAAGACGATGTGGTGGTGCGAACGCGCTTCCGCGACTTGCTCAGTTCGGACGAAGCGCTCGTGGACGGATGCACGAGCGAGCAGAGTCCAGTCGAAATGGCGACGCTGCTGCAGCACGAGCTCGACATCTGCCGCGCGCAGAAGAACGCCGACGCCCAAGCGGACGTCGAGGCTGTGCTCGTGCGATTCGCTCGCGCGACCAAGCTCGACGCGCCGCCGCTTGCTACTGCGACTGGTACAGTCACAGTCCCGAGCTGGTTCCTCGCTCGCGACGACGTGCGCTTCCACGCATGGAACCTCGTGCGGACCGAAGGCGGCGTGAGCTACTACAAAGGCAAATGGCGTCGCACAAGTGTGGTCGTCGAAGTGCACCACGTGTACAGCGACCCAGTGTCGTTTGCCAAGACCGCGTCACAGTGGTTCGCACTGAGCCACCCGCACGTCGTTGGCCTCCTCGGTGCGTGCCACGTCGGACACCCGCAGCTGTTTGTGTTTGAGCGCGTGCCGAAGGGGAAGACACTGATGCAAGTCTTGAGCGACGAGACCACTCGCGTGTCCAAGTGGAAGCTCCTCCACGAAGCAGCGCTCGGGATTCAGTACCTCCACGCGAAAGAGGTCGTGCACGGCACGATCAGCAGCGAGACCATCGTCGTGAGTTCGGAGCAAGGTGCGAAGCTCACACGCAGCAGCTCTGTCAGTGGCACGCGTAGCTCGCGCGAGCAGCTGCCGAACCGTTGCTGGTCTGCGCCAGAGCTAGCTCGCGGCAAGACATGGCTGTCGCCTGCATCAGACGTGTTTGCGCTTGGTATGTGCGTCTCGAAAGCACTTGCGCTCGAGCTCCCGAGTGAGACGTCGACTGCGTTGGACAACTACGTGAAGAGCGGCGGCAGCAGCGCGCTTCCTGCGCAGCCACATGGGGCCAGCGACGTGCAGTGGGATCTCATCTCGAAGATGTGCGCAGTGGATCCGACCAAGCGATTGCGAATAGACGCTGTTGTGAATCAGCTGGACCGGATCCAGCACGTGATGGAAACGTTGGCAGCAGCGGCGCTAGCCAGCAAAGAGGTACGTCCTAACTCCTGTCTTTGCAGGTGTCAGTCACACGACACTCTGCGAGGGCATACCCGATCAAGGCCGGTGACTCTGGACTAACAACTCGTACCTGTGTTATGGTCTGCTTCGTGACTGCATGTGTGGACGAGCAGCCTTGCCGTGTACTGCTGAACGAGCACACCAAGTTTGTCGATCTGCATGGCGAAACGATTCCGGAAGCGCTCAAGTATTGCGCGAGTCGAGTGAAGAAGCTCTCGGGCGATCCGTGGATGAGTGACGACGTCTACCCAGCGTTTGCGCACATCTTTGAGCTCTTGCAAGCCCGAGGGTGCGCTACCACAGACATCGAAGCCGTCAAGTTCCATGACGCGCTCGTGCGGTTCCAGCGATACCTGCGCGCACCAGGGTTGGACCAGTCGACAAGCGACATGCGGCGCAGTCGCGCCGTTGCCAAGCACCATCGCGTGGTCTACGACGAACTCGATAGACTGCTCGACTTTCTAGACGTTCCCGACGACGACGCGATTCGCGTGTGGAAGAACGAGGAAGGCACCCAGGAGTCGTTCCAAGACCTGCGCCGCTCTTCGATCGGTGTATCTGCTACCGCTCCTGGCACAACGACACCGAAAGCAATCACGAGCGTCGTCTTGCTCAAGCACTTTGACTCGCCAACTGCGCGTCACGACGAGTGGACGAAGGTTGGACTCGCGCAGTCACCGACACGTCCAGCGTGGTACATCTCGTTGCGCGAGGTCATCTTCAGCGATACGGCTCAGCTCGGCGAAGGCGCGTTTGGCGCAGTCTACAAAGGCTCGTGGCATGGAACGCCAGTCGTGGTCAAGTTCATGGGCTACGAGAGCGACGCCGACACAATCTCGACCGATCTGCTCTTGCACGAAGTGCGCGTGTGGCACCGCTTGGCTCACCCGTATGTGCTCAAGCTGTACGGTGCGAGTCACGTAAACAAGCGCTACTTTGTGTGCGAGTTCGCGCCGAACGGTGAGCTCGCAGCGTTCTTGCAGCGACCTGAGAACAAGCACCTCGTGTGGGAGAAGCTGTACGAAGCTGCGCTTGCGCTCGAGTACCTCCACTCGCACAACATTGCGCACCACGACCTCAAGTGCGACAACATTATGATCGGCGCAGACGGCAAAGTGAAGCTGATCGACTACGGACTCAGCAGTCTCCTGGACGAAGCAGAGGTGCAGATCAAGACGAGATGTATCGGCGCAGTGAACTGGCGATCGCCCGAGTACTTGGCGGGCAAGCGGCCGTCACTTGCGTCCGATGTGTACTCGTTCGCGATGTGCATCATCGAATGCGTGAGTGGCGAACCGCCGTGGGGAAATGCGGTGCCAGCAGCGATTAAGTACCTCGTGAAGACCGGCCACACGCCTACACTGCCCAACTCGTTGACCGACGAGCAGCGCGCGCTCGTCATCGAGATGAGCAAGTCGGAGCCATCGGAGCGCGTGAAGATACCGTTTGTCGTGACGCAGTTGCGCAAGTTTGCAAAGTCGGAACCTCAGCCATAGCGAGGTGTGCTCGTCGAGATAGCACTGATGTGAACACGAACGAGAGAACGTCGACCTGTGCGAAAGTGGATGGGTCGCATTGAGATCTGCGCAAAAGCGGCATTCTTCGCTACTCACGAGTCGATCGATGGTCTGATCGATGATCACCTGGAGCGTCTAGCGAATGTCGTCACGTGTCGCGATGGCGCTGTCCGCGTGCTGTGGCGCGCAGCTCGACGTGACTGCCGGGATGTCCTGGAGGACCAAGTCCGAGTTCGTGGGGAAGCGAGACAATTGGCGATGCGTTTGAGCTCCGTGCCGCACGTCACACCCGAGTCGATGAGCTTCTTGAGCTTCTTGAGCTCGCCGGTGTCTGTCGGCTTGAGTGCACTGATTGACCGACCGTCGAGTTGGCGGCACCGACCTCCATCGTAACGTTGAAGAGCGTGTTCGAGTCGAGGATGTGCTCGCCCTTGTTTGTGATCTGGCCGAGGATGTTCTAGTCATCGCGGCGACCTCGGCAGCTTGGTTCTAGTCCGTCAGCGTTGGCAGACCGAGACACGGCTGTTGTGACTACCACCGGCAAGTCGTAGGCGGCAACGTCCGACGTGGACAACAGGGATCGGAACGGCGACTTGGTCGTGCTTGCGTAGCTCACCTCGAGACCTCGAGCTCCTTGGCGTCCTCAGCGATCGTGCTGACGGTCAAGAAGATTTGTGACCACATTTGATGCCATTCGTCGACAACTTCATGAACGAAGCTTGAACCGATCTTGCGGCCCTTGGTGACCTCATTTGGGTTTTAATTGGGTTTTAATCTCACACAGAAGTGTTGTACAAAGAACGCGAGCCAGCATGGGTCGCAAGAATGCACATGCTCGACGCGGCGTCAAAGGCGTGCCGGGCCGAGTGCGCGCCGAGAAGGAGCGCAAAGCGATCGAAGGGAAGGAGCACGCGCTGCGCGCGATCTGCGCAACGTTGCACGCGCTCACGATAGACCCTGCGTCCGAGACAGCGTCCACCGCGTCGACATCACAGCCATCGCCTCAAGAGACAGCGATTGCTGCGGCGTTCCAAGAGCTGCGGCAGCTCGCGCTCGCACCGCACGGCTTCGTCTCGGATGCATTTCGGCAGCGCATTTGGCTCTTCCTCGCAGGCTGCAGCGGCTTTGAGCCGCTCGAGAAGCACGACGCCGCGCACTTTGTCGCGCGCTGCACAGGTCCACATCGCGACGACAGTCAAGTCGAGAAAGACATTGACCGGTCGCTCTGGTGCGTTCCGTCAGCGCTCGTCTGCTTCTGCACTCGTACACGCCTAGCGCTGTCGATTGCAACGCGCTCCTTCGAACCTCACAGTCACACACACACACTCTCATGGAATGCTGCACCAGGCACTACGACGTGGTGCGCGGCATTCGCGAGTCCGAGCGCCGCTCAAAGCGCCGAGCACTCTCACACGTGATCAACGCGGTGCTGCGTACAGACGACAGGCTCCACTACTACCAGGTCACTTCAACTAGCAATGCCACTGCGCGACGAAAGACGTCAGTGCTGACCTGATGCCCTCGTGCTCGTGCTTGTGCTTGTGTGTGTGCTGATGCCAGGGCTACCACGACGTCTGCTCGGTCTTTCTGCTCGCACTCGGCGACCAGCGCGCGTTCGAGGTCATGCAGCGCGTGAGCGCGTCGTACCAGCGCGAAGCCATGGGCTCGGGCTTTGAGGTTGTGATGCAAGCGACGCGGCTCTTGTTCCCACTCCTGCGCGTCGAAGACAGCGAGTTGCACGCGCACATGAGCGCGTCTGGCGTACGTCCTCAATGGGGCAGAGCGACCTGCAGGAGCCAAGTGGTGTCTGTCTCCTACTCGCGCACTCACTCACATGCGTCCTACTGACTGAGCGAACAACGGATCTGTTAGGTCGAGCCGTTCTTTGTGCTGCCGTGGATGATCACGTGGTTCGCGCACCAGCTCCCGCGCTTTCAGGACGTCGCGCGGCTCTACGACGTCCTGCTTGTCTCCCACCCGCTCTTCTGTCTCTACCTCTCGGCTGCGGTGCGTCGTCCGTTGAGGCGATCAGAGACACCAAGGCGTTCGTTGTGCCCTCAATGGACTGAACGAACTGGCCGTGTGCACTTGTGTCCTCACTCGCTCTCTAGGTCGTGCTTGAAGCGCGCACGCGTGTGCTCCAGTGCCCGTGCGACTTTGGGACGATGCACGGTTTCCTCTCCAAGCTCCCGCTCTCGATGGACATTGAGCGCGTGATCGCACACGCGGCTCTGCTGATCCACACGACAACGCCATGTGAGCTCCTGGCGCTGGGCGACATTGACCAAACTGCACTTGCGTACGTCGCGTTGCATTGCTGTCGGTGTTGCTTGTGATGACGCCGTGCAGCAGCGCTATGGAGGCACTCAGCGAGAGACTGAACAACCATAAACGACACTTGTTCTGCGCTCGTGTCGTTGACAGACACTCGAGCTACTTTGTGTATCCGTTCGAGTACCAGCGGCACTTCGGCGTCGAGACGCCGTACGTGCGCGTGTCATCGCTCGTTGCAAAGCGCAGAGCTGAGCAGCAGCGCAAGACGCATGCGTCCAGGTACATGCAAGTTCGGATCTGTGGATGTCGTGATGACTGTGAGTCTGACTACTGCTTGTGTATCGCTGCTGATGCTTGTGTGTTCGTTGCGTGGATGACTCACAGCTCAAAGGTCCGTCCTCGTGTCATCACGTCTCAATGGCGATGCTGTGGTGACTTGGCATCAGCCTCACACGGAGGCTCTCTCTCTCACTCACTCACTGTCTGAACTGCTTGCAATGCCTCGTGCGACTCACTGTCTGTCTTTACAGACGTCGTCGTTCCTCGTGCGAGCTGCTGCGATTGGTGTCGTTGCAGCACTCGCGTCGCTTGCGTATCGCAGTCGCGTTCAGCCAATGTGACAGGTCTCAGACACTGCAAGCAGCACGTGTCGACGACGCCACTCGCCACAGAGGAAGATGATGACGATGATGATGAAGTGACTGCTGATAGACGACAAGTGTGCAAAATGACAACAGCAATGGCGACGACGCACTCGCGTGCGTCGACACGAGTTCATTGGTCAGAGAGTGTGCGTGTTTGTGTATGCATTCATAGTAGTAGTAGTAGTGCTGCTATTGGTGATGCTGCTGCTGCTGCTCGCGTCGTGTCGATTCGACTCGCGATAGAGTTGTGAGTGCCATGTGCGCAAGTCGATTGATCGATCGCCAGACAGACAGCCAGACAAGCTGTGGTCGTGGTGGGTGGCAAAGTGACAGACTGGAATCCCTACTCGACCGTCGCTGCTGAGTTGCTGAGTTGCTGCTGCTGAGTTGCTGCTGCTGAGCTGCTGCTGCTCACGTGAAGAGCGTCTGCCAGATCGACGGCTTGACCCAGTTGTAGTCGTTGCGACGCACCGCCTGCAGTGGCGAGACAGTCACCAAGCCGCAAGCAACAGTGGGCGGGCACGACACGACATGTCAGCTCTCACACACACACATGCACACAGTCACTCACAGCCATACAAAGACATGCACACGAGACAGCTCCGATCGATCGATCGATCGCATGACATGGTATGACGCAATGCACAAGCGACAACGTACGTGGTATGCTTGGTCGTGTAGCTTCTTGAGGATCGCGCGGTGGCGCTCCGAGAGCGCTGGGAGCTCGCTCTTGAGCGCACTCGCATCGGCAGCACCAGCTATGCGGCTGCGCTGCTCCTGGACCTTCTTCTGCGCGCGCTCGACGTCAAAGAGCGCTTCAAAGAACTTGAGCTGCGTGTACAGCGCGCTGTCTGGGAACTCCATCGTCGTCGTGGCGCGGCAGCCTGGCGCCGAGCAGATATTGCCATTGCCCCGGAGCGACTGCTTCTGCGTGCGCGTCTTGCACGTCACGTCCGAGCACACGACCCAGGCTTCGTAGTACCTCTTCGTCGCCTCGCGCGTGGCGATGTGGAGGCGGTTCGAGAGCACGGCTTGGAGGTCGTCGCCGACGTTGCCGTTGATGCCTTCGTTCGCAAAGCCCCAAAAGTCGGCGCGGCACTCGGGACAGCTCAGACCGCTGAACAGCGCGCCGTCGCTCGGACGCGTGCCGAACACACCCGGGAACGCGCTCACGAGCTTGCACTGGTGGCACGTGATCTCGAGCTGCGCGCAGGCTTTGAACCGGTCCGCGTCGTTCTGGAGCACGCTCGGGATCGAGTCCGCGCCGTCATTCTCTTCGCCAAAGTGGTTCGCCGCGTGCGAGAACTTGGACGTGTCGAGCCCGAGGCAGTGCGCGAGCTGCGGGCTCGACGTGCCTTCAATGTGCGCGCACAAGCGGTTCACGGGCGGGTGGATCTGCGACTCCAAGTACCACTCGACGTCGATCGTGAGCTTCCCACCCGAGCGCTTCACTTCATCGGGGTGGTACGCGCGCCGACCGCTCCCAGGCTCTTCTTCGAGGCACAAGACGTACGGAATGTGCGTCCCGGCGCCAATCGGTTTGCCCTGCGCGCGCATCGCAATCGCGACTTGGACGTGGTACTGCTTCGCGCGGTCCGGGTACTGCTCGGGCTGCTTGTTCAAGCTCTTGGTGATCACAAACTGCTCGATCGGCTCGTTCCCGGAGCGCATGCGCTCAGCGACGCGCTCCAAGTGTTCGTGGATGCTCTCGACGACTTCGTCGCGCGAACTGCCGGAGAGAATGAAGTCGAGGATCTCGTTGCCCACGGCCTTGGAGATCACGCACCAGTCGCGACGGACCATGTCGAGTCCTTTCACCTCTTTCTCAAACACGGCGTCGCCGTTCGGACGCTCCTTGAGCACGAGCGCAGCGTACTTCTTCTTGTTCAGGAGCAAGATCGTCTTGAAGATGTAGTCGACTTCGAGCTCCAGGAGCTTAAAGTGCTTGTTGCACTGCACTTGGATCTCCCGACCGATGCGCTTCGCGTCCTCGAGCTTGTCCGTGCGCGAGTCGACCATGATCGAGTCCGTGTCGCCGTACACGACGTCGTAGCCGCACTCTTGCTCCGCGACTTCCTTGGCGCGCTGGAGCGTCTGCCGACCCGTCGACGTAATGAGCGCAGCGATGGGCTTGGCGTAGAAGCGCGAGAAGCGGAAGCCGAGACAGCCGTACATCGAGTTCGCCGTGAGCTTGATCGCCTTCTGGCGAATGTCGAGCTTGTTGGCTTTCTCGACGTTCCCAGCTTTCGTCTCGACCTTGAGCTGCTGCTTCACTTGCTTCCGCGACTCGAGCAAGCGCTTGATCACGGCTGGGAGGATGCCTTCGTCGCACGCACTGCTCGGAAGCGGCGGGATGTCCGAGTCTGCTGCAACCACGTCTTCGTGCTCGGCTTCGTGGTCCACGTCGTCGTCGTCGTTCGCTTCGTCGCCCATGGCAACTGGCACCGGCTTGGCTCTCTTCTTGCTCTTCTTGTTCGCCGCTGGGACATTGGCGCCGCTGTCGTCCATGAGCGTGCGCTCGACAGTCGTGAAGCAAATGTTGTATTCCTGCACACCAAGAGCAAAGTAACACAAGAGCAAATGAGCACAAGAACAAACAAATGAGCACAAGAACAAACAAATGAGCACAAGAACAACAAATCAACACATCAACAATCCGTCACGACCTGCCACGACACAAATGAACACTCGACAGCGCAGCCATGACACACACAAACAGAGCAGCAACGCCACACACACACACATGCAGGACGTACGCGGATGATCGACGGGTAGAGACTGTTGAAGTCGAGGAGCACGACAAAGTTGTCGTACAGCCCTTTCTTCGGCGCAAAGACCATACCACCGGCGTACGACGCTTCGCGGCGCCTGCCACTCCGGTCGGCTTCCGTCTTTGTCTTGTACTTCTCGGGCACAATGAACTTGTGCTTCGAGCGACCAAACTCGTGCAGGAGCAAGTACTCGATGCGCTCCGCGCGCTTGTTCGCTTCGAGCGTGCGCGTCCAGAGGTAGCCGCAGAGGTTCGCGAGCTGCTTGCTCAGCGGCAGCACTTCGAGCTTGTGCATGAGCTGGAGCACAAACATGGCGTCGTCGAGCGTATGGCGCAAGAACCGAACGAAGTTGCTCGGACCGCCGTGGAGGATCTGCGGGATGTCGGTCATCTCGACGTCCATGCGCTGCTTCCCGAGCAGCGTCTGCACGAGGTGCGAGAGACTGTAGTTGTTCTGCGACGTCAAGAGCTCCTTCGAGGACACGTACGTGTCGCAGAAGAGCCGGCCGTTCACCATGTCGTCCATGCGGTGCTCATTCCAGCCTTCGCCGTCTTTCACTGGCACGAGCCGACCGCGCCGCAAGCGCGTGAGCTTCGACCAGAGACCGCCGAGACGGTAGTTGTCAATGCGCGAGACGAGGACGTCGAGTGCGTACTTGTGCAAGTTGTGGCCGACGATCACGTCCGGGTCTTCGTGCTGCACGCGCGTGAGGAAGTAGCTGAGCATCACGCGCTCGTTGAGCTCAATGCGGAGGTTCTCTTTGTTGATCGCGCGCTGTCCGTCTTCGATCTTCATGCCGAAGCGGTCGTCCGACTGCGCCGCAGTGACGTACTCGTGCGGGAACCCGGCGTTCGCATCCAGTGGTCGGATCGCTGTGAAGTGCGAGATGCGGTGCTGCGGGTTCGACCGCGCACTGCCGCCGTCCGAGCTCACGCCGGTCTCTGTGATCGCCGACAGCGCGACGACTTCGTGCTTCCCGGACACGGGGTGGCACACCGTCTTGAGACTCAGACTCATGATCGTGAGCGGCGGCGGCGTCAAACCACTGCCCTGCATCGAGCTCACGTGCTTGGGTGCAAACGTCTCGTACTCGACGTGGCAGAAGCTCGCGCTCTCATTCGACTTGCGCACGTTCGTGATCTCGATCCAGCCGGGACCGAGGAGCTTGCGCTTGATGAGGAAGTTCTCGAGCGGCCGCGTGAACGCGCCGCAGATGCGGCTGAACGACTGCCCGCCGCGGCTGCACAGGTCGCTCGGTGGCGACGGGTACTTGGCTGGGTACTTCACTTTGAGGTACAAGTTCTTCCCGCGCGGGATGCCGGCGACTTCGAACGCGTAGTCGCGCTCGACGAGCTTTGTCTGGAACACCTCTTGGTCGCGCTTGCTCGTGATGCACGATGGGATGAGGACCTTCCGGATCTCTTCGTGCATCTGCATCCACGCTTGCTGCTGCTCGGCTTGCGGAAGCTCCTTGAGCGGCTGCTCGCCTTTCGGCACGAGGTACATGTACCGCTCGAGGTTGTTCACAATCACGCAGCAGCTCTTGTACGTCGGTGTGTTACGCGGTCCGCCGCTGTTCGACGTCTTGATCTTGCCGATGAGGTAGATCTTCCCCGGGCGATCGCGCACTTCGACGGCGTCCATCCAGTACATCTGGATCGAGTCGGCAGTCGCGAGCGCTTCCGGTTCGCGCTCCGACTCTTCCGTCTTGACGCTCGCGTCAGCGCCACCGCCACTGCCGCCGACTTGCCACCACTCGGCGACTTCGTTCGACGGCACATCTGCGACGCTGGGCGACGGCGTGAACTTGGTCTCTGGCGCTTCGACTGCCTCGCCAGCGAGCACGCGCGCAGTCGGTTCGCTCGTCTGCAAGCGAGCTTCGCGGGCTTTGCGCAGCAGCAAGTCGCGCTTGCTCAGTGCTGGTTTCGACGCTTCGTCCTTCTCACCACACGTGTCTGTCTTGGTCACTGTGGCGCTGCTGTCGTCACCATCCGCGTCTTCGTCGTGACCATCGCCGCTGCCGAAGTCCATCGGTTCGTCGTCGTCGACAGATGGCTCGAACGCATTGCCATCATCCATTGCGCTAGCGTCGTCGTTGATGCCATCATTGCCATCGTTGTCATCGTTGTCATCGTGGATGTCGTGGATGTCGTGAGCCTTCTGCTGCGTGTGTGACGAGCGGTTGACTGCGCTCGTGAACGCCGAGGACGACGAGGACGATGTCGTCACTGTCGATCGCTGCGAGAACGAAGCACTCGCACTCGCACTCGACGAGATCGACATCGACGCGGCACTCGATGCGTACGACATCGGACGCGCGTACGTCTGGCGCGACTCGGTCGGGTTGCTCGTGAGGTCGTCGAGCATGCTGTCCAAGTCAATGTCGCGCTTCGTGTTCGCGCGCGCTTTGCCGGCGCCAGGCGCACCACTGCCAACCGCACCAGCACTAGCTCCAGCACCTGGCCCTCCTTTGCTCTTTGGTCCGTTCGACGCGGAGAAGAACATGTTGGTGATCTTCTGGTCGTTCCCGGGCCCGAGCTTCGCGCGCTGCAGCTTCTTTGCGCGACGCATGTACGCGCTCGAGAGCGCGCCGGCGCTGCGCTTCTTGCTGCCTGGCGCGCCGTCGTCGTCGCCGCCATCGGCGCCGCCAGCAGCGTCCTGCTCCGGATCGGACTCGAAGAACTGCTCCTCGCCGTCGTCAAAGTAGCCCATCTCGCCGTCATCGTTCTCGACGAACGGCAGTCCCTGTCGCCGCTCGCGCACGAGCTTGGCGTACTCTTCCTCGGTCACGCTCTTGTACACGCTCTCCTCTTGTGGGACATAGCGCGCAATGCGCGACGCGCGCTCCTCGCTCTCGTCGTCGCCACGGCCACCGCCGAGTCCGCCGCCTTCCCGCAAGCGTCGGATCTCTTCTAGCGCTGCTTTGCGCGACCCGCCGGCGCCGCTACCTGATCGTCGCGAGCTCATGGCGCTGCTGCTGCTGCTGCTCTGCTTGTGGCGCCAAATGGAGCTGTTTTGGCGCGCTGCAGTTGCGAGCGTACACCATCAATCCGACAAAGTACGATGTAAATTCAATGTGCACCACACTACCAAGCGACGATCCAAGATCAGAGCCATTCGACGAAGCAAAGCGAAGCGCTCGACCTGACGCACAAGCAAGAACGGACGCGATGGCGTCGGCAATGGCGACGAACCGCTTGCGCAAAGAGTTTGTGAACCTGCAGCGCGCACCAGTCGAGAACATCGAAGCTGCGCCGCTCGAGCGCAACATCCTCGAGTGGCACTACGTCATCACGGGCACGCCGGACTCGCCGTACGCAGGCGGGTACTACCACGGCAAGCTGCGCTTTCCGCCCGAGTACCCGATGAAGCCGCCTGCGGTGCTCATGCTCACACCGAACGGCCGCTTCGAAGTCAACCGGCGCATCTGCTTGAGCATGTCGGACTTCCACCCCGAGACGTGGAACCCCGTCTGGGCCGTCGCGTCGATCCTCACAGGACTCTACTCGTTCATGGTGCGTGCTGCCACGTTGCTTGTCTGCGTCAATGGACTTGAGACTCACGTGACTCGCTTGCTTGCTTGTGCGCCTTGTGTGCGCAGCTCGAGGACCAGATCACGACTGGGAGCATCGAGACGAGTGACGACGAGGTGCGTTGGCTCTTGCGACCTCCGTAGTCTACTGAAGCAGCGCCTGCCAACTCGTCTAAGCACTGACAGACCGACGTGTCTGTGGCTCTGCTCTATCTACTACACTCGATCCAACACACCCAACAGAAGCGGAGACTCGCGGCCGAGTCACTCGCAGTGAACTGCCAGGACAAGGACTTCTGTACGCTCTTTCCGCATCTCGTCGCGCTGCACGCGCAGCTCCAGAAAGACCGCGCAGCGGCAGTGATCGCTAAAGCCGCGCCGTCGCTCCCAGACAGCTCTGCTGCTGTCGGTCTCGACTAGAGCGACTGCATGTGCAGGGGCCACTGCTCGCTCAAACATGTCAGCGTTCACTTGCGCTCGCGTTTGTGAGAGTGCAGATTCTCGCGTGGCATACATTATCTAGCATGTTTATACGAATATACTGCTTTGCTTTTTCGACACTGCGGTTTGTACTAGCCATACAACAGCGAGCTTTTTGGACCCGCAACACAATGGAGCTGAGCGCATGGCGCGAGGCCGTGCCCTTCGGCGCGTACCTCCAGCCGATCCGTCTCACAGTCGCGAAGGATGCGACGCTGAGCAGCAGCAGCAAGCCGTCCACAACAGCAGCAAAGGCGAAGGCGAGAGCGCCATCCACAGCGAGCGACAGCAGCTGCGTTGCTGCTGCTGCGCCACCAGCGACGGATGACAGTGCTGGTTTGTCGTCCACTGCTGCAGGTGCTCCTGCTGCGACGGATGGACCGGCATCAGACGCTACAAGCAATGGCGCGCTGGCAGTTCCAGCGACTGCCACGACTAGCGAAGCACCAGCAGCGAGTCCTGTAGTCGCGAATGGCGAGCCCCACGAGCTGCAGCAACCGCAGGACGACAACGAAGCGGAGACAGAGGAAGAAGAGGTGGTCGTTGTGATCCCGGCATTTGAAGGCGCGTGCGTCCGAGACAGCAGTGCGCGCATGGTCATGAACGCAGGCGGCCCAGTGTGGGCACTTGACTGGCTCCCGCACCACGCACCGCGGCGACGGCGGCGCAAACCCGCAGGTGCACCACCTGCACCAGACGCACCTGCAGCAGCAGCAGTCGCCACCACTGCGCCGACGACGAAGAAGCAGCAACCAGGACGGAAAGCGAATGGAGCAGCAGCAGCAGCTTCCACAGAGCCGCCTGCAGTCGCTCCAGAGCCACAGTGCGACGTCAATGGCATCGCTGACGCCAACAACAACGCCAACGACGACGACGAGAGTGATCGCGGCGACGACAGCGACGCTGCCGATGCGCTGCGTGTGCGCATTGCGCGCGAGTGGCGGTTCCTCGCACTGTCGACGCACCCGCCGTGCGAAGTCGTCGATGGTGCGCTCGTGAAGCCGACGCCGCCGGATCACTACTACAGCGTCGAGACGAGCAACACGCGCGGCTTGATCCAGATCTGGGCCGTGCCAGTGCCGCCGAAAGCGCCGCGTCAAGCGTCCGGGCAGCCGCAGTCAGCGCCACCTGGAGTGACGCGCAAGCCGACGCTCGTGTACGGCATTGACCACTGCAGCGGCGTTGCGTGGGACTTGCAGTGGTGCCCAACGATGCAGACAATGCCAAAGCGCGTGCGCAGCAAGCAGCTCCTCGGTGCGCTCGCAGTGTGCTTTGGCGACGGCAGCGTGCAGGTGTTTGAGGTCCCAGCGCTCGCGCTCGAGCAGCTCGCAGTCGACGCGAGCGAGAAGACTGGCACAGCAGCAACTGCGCGTGTCGAGACGCTTGCGCCAACGATCCGCGCGCACGTACCTGGGATCCTGCAGCTGAGCGTCCAGTGGTCGCCGCACCGATGGAACTTGCTGCTCACAGGCGGCTCAGACGGTACGACGACGATGCTCATAGAGTGCCGCTATTCGCATGTCCTTGACTGGGCGGGACTGTGTGCTGATGTAGATGATGGCTGTGCTGCTTGGTCGTGTCGTGCCTGGATGGCAACAGGCTCGGTCTCGCTGTGGAACCTGGAGTGGGAGCTGAGCAAACAAGTCGAAGCAGACGCGAGTGGTGATAGCCCAGCGCGACTGCCGATGGAGCCGCAGCGCCGCTTTCAAGACGGTGCGTGGAGCGAGACGGTTCACTTGAACGTGACGCCCGAGCCAATGGTGGCTGAGCCGTGTGGTTGCTGTATGTGATGCAGTCGACACGGTTGGGAAGCAAGAGGCGTTCGACTGGGGCTGGGGCTGGGTCGCTGTCCGTGCGGTGTCCTGGTCGCCGTTCGACGAGTTCCTCTTTGCAACCACTGGGAACGTACGTCTTGCTCGGAGTGGCACGGAACGACAAGCTTGCTAGCAAGACAGCGACTCATAGACGCGAACCTGCCGCTGCATCTGTAGGACTCGGTCTTCAAGGTCTGGGATATCCGAGAGCCGCGCATCTGCGTGCGCTCGCACCGCATTCGCTCGACGTGGGGACTCGCACTGCAGTGGATGGACCACACGACGATCCAAGTCTCTGGCGACCAGGGCTCGATCTACATGTACGACATCCTGGTACGTCCTGCTTCGCCTCCTGTGTTTGTGGAGACTGCGGCTGTATCAGTTCGTTCGCGCGCTCGCTCGCTGCTTGTGGGTGGTCTGGCAGCGAACAGACTCTGACGTGCCTGAGTCTGTGTGTCGGTACTAGAGCGGGAGCTACCAGAAGCTCCACTTCCACCCGCAGATCGACTCGCCAGTGTGGGATCTCCAGTTCGCACGCCGCAGCGCCGACGTTCCGCTCCTCGCGTCGTGCTGCACGTCTGGCTGCATCCGCGTCGCGCCAGCAAAGAGACTCTTTCGCTCGACGCAGCACTCGGTCGAGCTCTGTCGCATCGCAGGCGATCGCGACGCAAGCGTGTACACGCCAGAGAAAGCGCTGCGTGTGGACTTTGCGCACCGCGTCGTGTCCGTGAACAGCGAAGGCGCGAGTCCAGCAACGCGTACGTTCTGTGAACGCGACGCAGCGCTCCATCGCTTGCGCATCAACACAAGCGCGGCCGGTGCGTTCCCGTGCTTGCTCGCAGCGAGCGGCCACGCTGGGCTTGTGGTTGTCCTCGAGATCCAAGAGGCGCTCGACCAGTTGCTCGAGAAGCACTTCTTGCCAGCAAACAAGACGCTTGGACGACCGCGCAAGGGCTCGGCGCTCTGGGTCGCAATGAAGAAGCTCCGGGAGCAGGAGAAGACAAAGAAGACGGCGACGACGGTCGCGAGCAAGAAGGTCAAAGCGACGACTGCTGCCGGTGGCCGAGCGCAAGCGAAGCGCGCGCACATCAAGTCCAAGAAGATGCACAACGCGCTCGCCAAGTACAAGAGCGCGACGAAGAAGGCAAAGGCAAAGGCGCCAGCAAAGACGAAGAAGCCAACGGCGTCCGCGCTGACCGAGGACGTCGACACGCCGTCGGCTGATGTGTCGGAAGAAGACGAGTACGTCGACGAGGATGACGACGAAGCGTCCGACACGAGCGACTCGCTCTTGCTCGCAGACATCCACTCGGGCGACGAAGACGAGCGCGCGAGTGTGAGCGACTTGGACGACGACGCTAGCGAGCGCGGACTTGCGACGCAGCTCTTCCCCGAGCGTGCGCGCATGATGGCCGAGTACCAGCTCGACTTGTCGGAAGAGGATGCGATTCTGTTGGCGATCCAGATGTCTGAGATGGAGCAGACGACGCCATCAAAGCCACCCAAGACAGGAGCGAAAGCGGCGGTGAAGCGCACAGCAACAGCTGGAGCGAAAGCACCAGCGACAGCAGTGTCGAAAGCAAAGGCAAAGGCAGCAAAGTCGCCAGCAGTGTCGCGCAAGACCGCAGCGAGTGCGAGTGGCACGGGTGACGTCGCTCGCCCACTCAAGACGCCGCAGCAGAAGCAGAGTGCGACGAAAGCGACTGGCAAGAGTGCTACCACTACCTCTGGTGTTACGACCACTGCTCCTTCCGCGCTAAGCAGTGCCGCTGCTGTGGTAGCGACTGCCACGACTACGAGTAGTACTGGCACTGAGCCACCGACGACCCAGCTGAAGAAGACCGTGAAGACGACGAAGACGAAAGCGTCCGAGACGTCTCACGATGCAGGCAAAGGCACCGCCGAGACGACCAAGACGCCTGCGCTGCCAATTGCCAACAGCACGACGGCGAAGAAGAAGAACGCAGCGATGACGACAGCTATCGGCAGTGGAGGTGCGCAGAAGACCGCGACTGGAAAGCGCGCAGCGCAACCAAAGAAGCTGAGTGCGAAAGCCAAAGCCGCGAGCAGCAGCAACGACAGTGCGATGGCACCGGATGCAGCAGCGCTCGATGGCTTTGAAGGCTACGTCTTGGACCAAGCCACGACACTGCAGATCATCCAGTTCCAGAACGGCATGACCGAAGAAGACGCACTGCTCGAAGCCATTCGCATGTCGGAAGTCGAAGCGAAGCGCACTTCGTCGGCAACGAAAGCCTCGAGTCGACGCAAGACAGACGCAAAGGCAACGGCAGCAGCACCGCTTCGAGCAGCAGACGCGACAGTGGCAGTGGCTCAAAGCGACAGCACGACGGCAACGACAGCAACAGACCTGAGTGACTCGACTATGCGCCGCCTCGAGTTCGCAGCGCCAGTAGCACAAGCGACCACCAGCAAACATGGCGCTGCGAGTGAGACTGGCTTCGATGAACCGGTCGTCGCGCTGTCGCAAACAGCTCCCAGCGCAAGTGCAGTGACAGTAAGCACAAGTCTCAGTGCGTCTGCAGAGGCTCCAGCGCCTGCGGCTCCAGCGCCTGCGGCTCCAACAAAGACGAGCGCTGCTGTTGGCGCGACGGCGCGAGCAAAAGCGTCGAAGCCACGCGCAGCGCCGTCTGGACGCAAGACAAAGGCGGCGAAAGCGGCGCCAGTAACAGCTCTAAAGGCGAGTGTGAGTGATGCAGCGATCGATGTGCTAGCTCACGGTGCAGTCGACGCAACAGCCGGCATCGCTCGTCCAGACACGAGCCAACTCGCTGCTCCAAAGCGCAAGCGAGCGACGAAACCTGCGCAGCCGCGGAAACGACCAGCGAAGCCTGCGAGCAGTGGATCGACGAAAAGCAGCGGTGGCGATGGCGGCGAGAGCAGCGTTGCTGACGACGAGACGCAGCAAAAGCAGCGCGAAGACAGCGGGTACCTCACGGACGAAGAGGCGCTGTACTTGGCGAT
Organism: Globisporangium parvum; assembly: GCA_023333885.1. Lineage (NCBI taxonomy): Eukaryota > Oomycota > Peronosporomycetes > Pythiales > Pythiaceae > Globisporangium > Globisporangium parvum. The sequence continues at coordinate 19,508 of JAASFT010000131.1, forward strand.
TCGAGCGTCTGAAGTCGAGTACTAACGAACGAACGAACGAACGACTCTAGAGTGATGTCATCGATCTGTTGGCAAGTGGAAGCACACGGAACGCGCGACCATGCTGCCATGTGCACCATTACTATGGAAGTCTTGTTGCTGCGAGCCAACGCACCGGTGTGTCCACACAGAGTGGACACGTGACGAGGTTAGATACTCAGTCTGGAGCGCTCCACATGATCTGGCGCGCTCCACAGCCAAACTGGATCTAAATAGAGAGACGTCGTCGAGACGAGACGCAGCAGCAAGGACAAGAAGGTCGGTCTGAGAATCTCGATCCGTCGAGTCGAGTGCGCGTGCGCTCCTCTGCTGCAGCCGACGCAGTGTGTGTGTGTGCAAGCGACGCGAGCAAGCAGCGAGCAGCGCGCGCATTTTCGCTCTCTCTCTCTCGATCGCGCTTGATCTCGATTGATCGTCTGCCACTCGCTGCGACGTGTGCGTGTGTGTGCGCGAGCGCACCGGGTCCCGACTGCCAAGCTGTTCTTCCTCCGCTCGGTCATGGGGCAGGCATGCTCGTGTCTGCAGCATCGACGCAAGCTCGAGCGCCGGGCATCCGACGAGAGCGCACTCCACGATACAGACGGCGGCGAGTTTGATCGCGACAGCGACGAGCTCGACATTCTCATTGACGGCAGCAGCGCAGGCGCAGGCGAGCTCGATGGACTCTTAGGAAGCAGCAGCAGTAGCAGCAGCAGCGGTGGTGGGCGACTGCGCAGCAGCGAACGAAGCGTGTTTACAAAGCGCAATAGCAAGAACGTGCGCACTGACGCAGACGAGAGCGCGCGCACTGGCAGCAGCAACACTGTCGGACTCCCAAGCATTGCGACGCTTGAAGCTGAAGACCAGCTCCAGAGCAGCAGCAGCAGTGCGCGGCTACTTGGGCAAAAGAGCGGCTCTGCTCTCTCGGTCGAGCAGAACCTCGACGTCCTCAAGTCGTATCAAGAAGCCACTGGCGTGGTGCGTGTCTTGCCTTGCTCACTCTCTCTCTCTCTGTGCAGACGAACTCCAGTCAGTGTCATATCTGACAGTAGCGTGTGCCTCGCAGGTGGACGAAGGCGAGACGGACCTCGAGTGCGTCATGTGCTTGGACACGTTCTCCGCCGTGAACCCGAAAGTGCGGACGCTCTGCAGCTGCGGCATGAACCGCACGAACTTCCACATGAGCTGTCTCCTCGAGTGGAAGAACCGCGACGCCAAGTGTCCAGTCTGTCGCGAGTACCTCTTCTACGAAGACTGAGCAGCACGAACGGGTCGTGTGGCGCGCTGCAGGTCGTACACACGCGTGCACTGGCCATGGCGCACGAGTGGCCAAGGCGACGAGCGCTCGCGACGCCCAGCGACGAGTTCTGGAGTCAGTCGCGACAGCACGAGCGAGCCATCGAGCAGCATGTGCCCATAGCGTGTACCAGTCGCTCTTCAGACGTCGCCAGCAGTGCGACTTGGCTCGCTCCGCATCCTCTGCCAGTCAGCCAGTCAGCCAGCCAGTCGTCGAACGTCCACTCGAGTTGGACAATAGTGCTGACCCAGACCAATGCAGTGCCCCATGCGGTTGTATTTATCGATCAACAGTAGTCGACTGGCTCACTTGGACGAGGTTCCTGGTCGGAGACTCTGGAGGAACGAGCTCAAGTTGCTCTTGACTGCGGACACGGCAGCGTCAGGGCCACTCGCGCTCTTCTTCTTCTTCTTGCGCTTTGGGCCATCGAGCAGCTTGCGCGGCGGACTCGGTGGCGGTGCAAACATGCTCCGTGGAGCCGACACTGCTGGCGCTGGTGCTGGTGCTGCTGCGACTGGCGTCTTGTCGACTGCTGCACCAGTCGCAGAAGCAGAGCTCGTCTGCGCTAGTAGTGACTGTGCATCTGCTGCTTGCGCGGTGCTTGGCGCCTCGGTCTTCGCGCGCTTTGGCTCTGGCACAGGCGCTGCAGCGCATCCCATCGCATGAGTGCTGCTTTCCTACACACTTGGACTTGAGACAGTGGGCAAGGACGCACCGGCAGCCGACGCCTCGATCGGACGCTTCTTGGTCTTTGGCTTCGCAACTTCAGACGCACCCGCGCGCTCTGTGACGTGCTGGCATCGATAGCAGCTCACGCGCTGCGGCACGCATCGCAGTCAGGTCGAACGAGAGCTTGTGAGACGCAAGCCATGGACGGAGTGATTGAGCTCCAGCTCGACATGGGACGCACCACGACGTTGAGCAGGATCTGCGGCACGCTTGGCGTCCCGAGCTGCGCTGCTGGTTTGCGTCGCGAGCGCGCGAGCTTGCGGTTTGCGCGCGACTTGTGCGTCTGCGGATGCACGCGGACGTCTGCAGAGAGACTCGGGACGAGCAGAGCACCGCAGCACTCGCAGACAAAGTCGAGGACAGTGGTTGGGAGCTCGACGCGATTGATCCGCGCCATCTCCATCATCGACGCGCTAGTGCATCGTACAGTGCAGAAGCAATGCATTGAGCGTCGTGGTGGTACATGCAACCGCATGCATCGAGTCTGAGCAGACCAGCAGTGCGAGACGTACATCATCTGGTGCGCCAAGAGCGCATTCGTCGGCAGGATGGTATGCGCTGCGTGCCAGAGGTAGTTGAAGCGCTGCTCGAGCTGCCGCGAGTTCGCTGCTGCGCTCGCGCGGATCTTGATGTCCGGCAGGAGCAAGCGGGCGACCGAGACGCGCACAGGTGGCGCCGACAGCGGCGCTGCGTCTTGCGCCATGGCCTTCAGTGTCGTTGCTGGTGTTGTTGCGATTGGTCGTGCGATGTTGTTCAGCCGAAAATGAGCATAAATCAAATCCCTTTTTCATAATACATCCAAGAGAACGCTTCATTCATTATTGTCGCGCTTGTCGATCCAAACTCGTGGCCAATCGACATTGTCGTCGAAGTATGGGGCGTCAACCAGGACATCGGCAGCGCGGCGCTGGCGCTGTGACCGTCTCCAAAGGCGATGTACGTCCATCAGTCGCTGCGGGATGCCTGTACGCAATGTCGTGCCCGCACTGACGTCTATGTGTCTTTGTGCATCGGTGCAGGTGGAGCGCCAAGGCGTGCTCTGCAAAGAGTGGCAGCGCACACCGATGCAGCTCCTGCACGAGTACTGCCAGTCCAAGAAGCGCCGGCACGCGTTCTACCCGACTGTGAAAGCGCCCGAGGGCAGATTCAGGTGTGCACTTGAGCTTGAGCTCCTCTCACGACTGCGCTTCATCCTGCAGTGACGAGTGTCCTCACCACGTCGATGTCTATCGCTCGCCCATGATGCACACACACACATTGCGACTGCAGAGTGCGCTGCGTACTCCCAGACGACAAGAACTCGGCGAAAGACCTCAAGTTCTGCCCGACGCAGGACTTTGAGACGCTCGATGACGCAAAGCACTGCGCTGCGCTCCTTGCGCTCCAGTACGTCGAGCCCCTGCGACCGCTCGAGCGCAAGCTTCCAGATCCGTACCGAGACATCTGGCTCGCTATGACAGCCGCATCTGCAGCAGCTCCCGCGAGCAGCAACGCATCTGCCAAAGCAGGCGCGAACGGGAAGAAGTCCCAGACTGGAGGCGCTGCAGCTACGTCAGCCAAGAAGTCGCCAAAGCCCGAGACGCCTGCTGCTGCTGCTGCTCCGGCGGCAAGCGCGGCTTCTCCTGCCAGCGAGGACAGTGGCATGGACCTCTGGGGCGACTCGCCAGACCCGTTGCCTGCCTCGAATGACGCAAAGCCACGGAAGAAGACGCTCCCAGTCGCGCTCACGGCCGATCGCTCGTTCGCGTCGCACGCCGAACTGGAACAAGCAAAGCTCGCGCGCGTGCAGGAGCGCAACAAGAAGATGCGCGCGCGGGAGAACCGCGAGCGTGCGAACGTGCCAAAGCAAGTGTTCATGAGCGCAGCGTGCCGTGAGATGATTGAGAGCGTCTTGCGGTCGCTCGGGACGATCGCAGCGAGCGAGAACAGTCTCAACAGCGACGATCGCACTCGCGCAGAGGACGCTCGTGCGAGGGACGCCACTGACGCGCACGTCACGAGCCAGCTCCAGGCGATCGGCTTTGACGATGCGCACGTGCGCAGCGCGCTGCAGTCGTGCTCGCGCAGCTCGAGTGACTCGGACAGCGACTTCCTGACGCGCGTGCTCGACTGGCTCTGCTTGCACGTCCCCGAGGGCGAGCTCCCGAAAGGCTTCAACCCAGAAGGCACGCAGCTCGATGTCGTGCGGACGACTGGCAGCGCTAGCGACGACAGGAGCATCGCAGTCGCGATGTCGCCCGTGCTTGTGCAGCGCCTCATGAAGTACGGCTACGACCGCCGCGACGCTGTCGCGGTCGTGAACGCGTACCTCAAGACGCATCCAGAGGACGCTGGTGTCGAGACACCGACGCCCGAGATCCTCTTTGCGTTGCTCCAAGCGCTCTATCCGCACCAGCTCGCGCACTTTGGCGTCGACACTGTCGTTGCGAGTGCTGCTGGTGCTCGTCCAGACGCGGACGAGATCGCAGTGCAGCGCCAGGACGAAATCTTTGCGCTCGAAGCGATCTACGACGACCGGTTCAAGGCGCAGACGCTCGACGACGCAGCGCAGACGCAACTCGTCGTGCTCCAGGTGTCGGACGACGTCCAACTCGAGCTTTTTCTCCCAAGCGCGTCGCAGTACCCGTACGAGCTCCCAGTCCTCGGACTCACGACAACGAACGCGGCGCTCCAGCCGTTCTTGCTGTTCACGGCTGGGAGCGTCCTCAAGAGCTGCGCGAGCGCGCTCGGGGAGCCGATGATCTACGACATGTGCGTCGCTGTCGACTCGATCCTCGCCGAGTGTGCGCACAACTCGAGTGGTCCGAAGATCGTCCTGATGCCGCAAGCCTCCGACGACGCCAAGCCAGCGCGCAAGGGAGCAGCAGGAGCAGGAGCACCAACCAAGTCTGTGCCTCCGCCAGCGCCGTCGACGCTGTCCGAGACCAGCAAGAGCAAGGGCAAAGGAACGACCAAGCGCTCAGCGAACAAGAAGCGATCGAGTGCGCCGCGCCGCGTCGACCCAGAAGCTGTCAAGCGCTTGAGTGACTCGCTCACACAGGCGCGCGAGCGCAAAGCCAGCGCACCAGCGTATCAGCAGATGCTCCGCGCACGCGCAAAGCTCCCTGCTGCAGCCGAGACGAGCAACGTGATTGAGCTGCTCGAGCGCCACCAAGTGCTGCTCGTGTGCGGTCAGACCGGTTGTGGCAAGACGACGCAAGTGCCGCAGTTCATCCTCGACGACTACATCCAGCGCAACCGCGGCGGCGAGTGCAACATCGTCTGCACGCAGCCGCGCCGGATCGCAGCGATCGGCGTTGCGACGCGCGTGGCGCAGGAGCGCTGCGAAGACATTGCGGACGTCGTGGGGTACCAGATCCGCATGGAGGCGAAGAAGTCTGCGGCGACGCGGCTGTTATTCTGCACGACGGGTGTGCTGCTGCGTCGCTTGCTCTCGGACCGACTGCTCACTGGCGTACGTCCTTCGTGTCGACTGAGCGCAAGGCACTTTGCTATTGGATCCGACCCTCACTGACTGACTGTGTGCACGTGTGACTGCAGGTCTCGCACATCATTGTCGACGAAGTCCACGAGCGCAACATCGACACGGATTTCCTCCTCTCCATCCTCCGCGACTTGCTCCCGAAGCGTCCGGACCTGCGCCTCATCCTCATGAGCGCCACGATGAACGCTGGGCTCTTTGTCAACTACTTTGCGTACGTCTGTGGTTGCTGCTCTCCCTGCTCATGCCTGACTGTCTGACTAACGTGTCCCCCACCTCGGTCGCTCTGGACGATTCCTTGTCGACTCGCCTAGCTCGACCGCGCGTGCGCCATGCCCTGTGCTCGACATCCCAGGCTTTACTTTCCCCGTGCAGGTGAACTACCTCGACGACATCCTCGGAATGACATCGTACGACGTCCCAAAGAAGCTCTTGGTCGACAAGAAGAGCAAGAGAGCACCGAAGGCGACTGCACCTGGCACTGGCGACAGCAAAGACAGCGACGCTGCGGCAGCTGACGCGCCAAAGCGACTGCATGAGCTGTCGCCGCTCGAGCTCGCAGAGCGCATCGACGACTCGCGCATTGACTACGACCTCGTCGCGCACTTGGTCACGCACTTGGTGACGCAGAGTAAGACGAACGGCGGCGCAATCCTCGTGTTCTTGCCTGGCACGGCCGAGATCAAGCGGCTGATCGAGATGCTCACGCACTCGAGTGCCCTTGCGAGTCAGGTCGTCGCGCTGCCGCTCCACGGCTCGCTCTCTGGCGCGGACCAAGCGCTCGTGTTCCGGCCAGCGCCGCCGGGCAAGACGAAGATCATCGTGAGCACGAACATCGCCGAGACGTCGATCACAATCAACGACATCACAGTCGTCGTCGACTGCGGCAAAGTGAAAGAGATGGTGTACGACAACCAGCAGCGCCGGTCGCAGCTCCTCGACTGCTGGGCCGCTCAAGCCGCGTGCGACCAGCGCAAAGGTCGCGCTGGTCGTGTCCAAGCCGGCACGTGCTACCGCGTGTTCTCGCGCAAGCGCTTCAGTGCCATGGCGCCGCAGCTCTCGGCCGAGATCCACCGCGTGTCGCTCGAGCAACTCTGTCTTCAGATCAAGAAGCTCGACCTCGGATCGATCAAGGGCTTCCTCGCAAAAGCGATCGAGCCGCCAGCGCAAGCCGCGATCGACGCCGCGATGGCCGAGCTCGTGGAGATCGCAGCGTTCAAGCACGTGGAGCAGTCGCCACGACCGACGCCGACAACGCGAGCGAGCGGGAGTGAAGAAGAAGAAGTGACGCTCACGCCACTCGGCAGCCACCTGGCGATGCTCCCGCTCGACGCGCGCATTGGCAAGTTCCTCATCTACGGCTCGATCTTGCGCTGCATCGAGCCCGTGGCGATCATCGCAGCGTGCATCTCGAGCAAGAGCCCGTTCGTGATGAGTCTGTCGGACCCCGAGCTGAGAGCGAAGCAAGAGCTCCTGAAGAAAGACGTCGACGGGAACTGGAAGAGCGACCACTTGCTCGTGTCGAAAGTCGTCGAGCGCTACAGTGCGCTCAAGGGCCAGAAGCTCCGGCGCGGCTTCTGCAGAGACTTTGGCTTGTCGTTCGATACGCTCGAGAGCATCCTCGACCTCGCGAGTCAGTACGTGCAGCAGCTCGGCGACATTGGCTTCTACGACACGGCGCGCAGTGCGAGTCTGAACGCAAACGCCAGTGTCCCGCGCATTGTCAAAGCTGCGCTCTGCGCTGGGCTCTACAGCAACGTCGCACAGGTGGTGTACCCCGAGCAAAAGTACTTCCAAGCGGCGCACGGTGTCGTGACGGAGGACCACGACGCGAAGAAGATTCGGTACTTTATCAAGACGCCGCCATCCGCGGCTGCTGCGAGTGACGACAGCGCACCGCCGGCTCCGTCGACACCTGGTCGTGCGCCGTTTGTTCCGCGCGAGCGCGTGTTCCTCCATCCGTCGTCGTGCAACTTTGTGCAGACGCAGTACGACTCGCCGTGGCTGCTCTACACAGAACTCGTGCAGACGTCCAAGGTCTTTGTGCGCGAGAGCACGATGGTGAATCCGTACGCGCTGCTGCTCTTTGGCGGCGCGCTCGAAGTCGTGCACGAGAAGAACATCCTGCGCCTCGACAACTGGATCCAGTTCAGCGCCGTCGCGCGCATCGGCGTGCTCATCAAAGCGATTCGGAAGCACTTGGACGAGCTCTTGGTCGCAAAGATCGAGAACCCAATGCTCGACATTGCGCAGAGCGAGCTCGTGTCTGCGATCGGCCACTTGCTCAAGAGCGAAGGCATGTGAGAGCACGAGCGTGCGTGCTGTGGCGCTGACGCTCGTGCGAGATGTGGCGCTCGACGCGAGTCGATGGAATGGATGGCACTTCACTGTTGCGTTTGTCGGACGCTTGATAGTGTGTGCGTCGTGAGCAGATCTTGTTGTAGGTACTGCTGCTGCTGCTGATCCGTCGAGACGCGCTACGTGCTGTGAGAAGTCGGGTCGTGCAATGGACTGAGCGCTGGGAGCTGCGTCCACGATGTGCGCAAGACGTCGTCCTGACTCGAGCGGCTCCACGAGTGCATCGTCGACGGGTACCGCGAGCGCACCGAGTCTGCGACTGCGAGTCCCCAGACGCTTGTAGTTGCATCATTGCCAGCGTCGTCGTCGCGATCGTCGCTCGTTGCTGGGTTGAGCGATGTAGGATCGTCGGATGGCGTTTTGATGTCGTACAGGCGTTCGTCTGTCCGGTGCGAGTCCCTGCGGCTGCTGCTGTGCTTGTCGCTCAGTGTCATTGCATTGCTCTCGCCGTCGCACTCGTGTGCAGAGCTCTTAGTCTCAAACGAAGTGTCCTCAGGCGACTCGCCATCATCACCTCCGTGGATCGCATGCTCGAGCTCTTGCTCGCATTGGTTTGCACTGCACACCGGCACTGGCGTCTGGACACTCGTGCCAACGGCAGCTGCTGCCTGCGCGCTTGCTCGCCGGTGCGCTTTCGCACGCGAGCGAGCAAGGCGCTGGTTGCGCTCAGTAGCTTTGAAGATCTTGCCCAAGACACTAAAGAGCTGCTCACGTGGCGGGTCTTTCATCTCTTCGAGGACCTAGCGACGTAACAGACACACGCGACGCTGTGGTGAGTGTCTGAGGCAACGACGCCTCCAGCCGAGCAAGCCTACGATACTGACGTACGCGACGCGTGTCTTGGATCGGCATCTGGACCATCACGAGCGTCCGGTTGAGCGCGAGGCCGTCGTAGAAGCGCACAAAGCCGTCGACAGTCGTGAAGTTGCCGTCCCAGAAGAGCACTTCGAGGCGCCGGTTCACACGCAGCACTGTACCGAGACATTGAGCCAGTGCGTCGCCGCACTCGTTGCCTGAGACGTCAAGCACTTGGAGCGACTCGTTGAGTGCGAGTGCATTCACAGCGGCTGTGACCACGTGTGCGCCAAAGAGCATCGGCGCGTCGCTCTTGAGACTCAGCTCTTTCAGCGGCAGTGGCGCGCTCGACGACGACGCGCGGACGACGTCCGAGTACGGCGAAGGAGTGTCGTTCGCTGCATGTGGCTGGACGCCATGCAGCGCATCCGTTGGACTTGCTGGCGATGTGCCGCCAAGCAAGAGCGCAAAGACATTTGCTGCTGCGACCTCGAGCGCACTCGGTGGAGGTAGCTCCAGTGCAGCGGCAGCTGACGATGTTGATGCGGACGACGCTGCGTGGAAGCGCTGGCGACTGCGCGCTGTGCGGCGCTTCACGTACCCGTTGCCTTCGAGACTGAGCGACCGAAGCGTGCGGCAGCCGCGCAGGGCATGGAGCAGCAAGATCGACTGAGCAAGAGGAGCAACCAACAGCAGTCGACTGCTCAGTATGATGACGATGATAGTGATGGCGGTGTGAACCGATGGACGAGTTCGAGTCCGCCAGTCCGCGACGTACCGATCGGTCGTGCAAGTGCGTGTGGTCGAGTCGGAGCGATGCGCGACCGACGATCGGAGACGCATCGACGAGCTCAGCGAGCAAGCCGGCGTTCGCCCCGCTCAGGTCGTTCTCGCTCAAGTCGACGAGACACGGCAGTGCGCGACCGGTGTTGCGGAACATCGGCGCGAGGATGCTCGTCAAGTGCGCTGGCTTCAGTCCGCAGTGCGCAGTCCGCAGTGGCGCTTGGAGCGCCTCGAGAGCACTGAACGCGCGCTGCATGCCGCGCACAAACAGCGTCGAGAGGCTCTGCGTCGTGCCGAGGATGTATCCGAGGTCGTCGCTCGCTTGCGAGCGCATGCGGTTGTACGAGACGTCGAGGACGCGGAGCGAGGACTCGTGGAGGAGACTGTTGAGCCGCAGCGCGTGCATCAAGACGTTCATCTCGACGTCGGTCTGCGAGACATCGAGACGGTGGAGCGCGAACGCAGTCGCGAGCCAGCTCGCGAGCACGCGCGTGCCGTCGAGACTGAGGCGATTGCCGGCGACGTTGAGTTCACGGAGTGATGCAGCGAACGCAGCGTTCGTCTTGATCGCTCGCAGGACGTGAGCACTTGAGACCGCAGAGAGCGCACACTGTTCGAGCTCAAGTGCGTCGAGACCGCTTGGTAAGAGCGCAAAGATCGTTGCGAGCTCGTGTGCCATGGACTGCGAGAACGCGTTGCTAGAGAAGTCGAGGCGACGGAGCTGCAGCGTCTGCTGCGTCGTCGGGGGCGAGCGCTTGAGCGTCGACTGGAGCACGACGTGCTGGAGAATGCGCAGCGCTCGGGCACTCAGCTGGACGTTCGTGAGCGCAAGGGCGTGGATGCGCGAGAACGGCGAGAGCAGGGCTTGGAAGAGCGCGCGCAGTCCAACGTCGTTCATGGCGAGGTCGTAGACCATGACGCCGTCAAAGCAGTGGCAGTGCTCGAGCGTTCGTGCAAGCGCTTGGACTTCGCGCAGCTGGATCGCAGCGGCAGAGGACGGCGCACTTGCTGAGGACGACGACGATGCGAGGAGCTCTGTGACGTGGCGCCTGAGCGAGAACGAATGCGCGTGCGACTGGTACCCGTCGACGCCAGGTGGGAACGCGAGGCAGTACTGAAAGTCGACGCTCGCACCTGCGCACTCGGCGAGCCGTGTCGTCACGCTTGCGCGGAACGGCACGCGCAAGTCGTCGCAGAATGCGCGGTACGCAGTGGTGGTCGCCGCGAGCACGGCGCTGCGGTCCTCGGGACACTGTGCGTCTGCAGACGTGGGGAAGAACTCGCGCCAGTGGCACTGCAGTGGTAGTGCGACGCGCGGGAGTTGCTTGTCGGGAAACGCAAGGCGCAGTGCGTGGAGCAAGCGCTGGAAGAGCCGCACGAAGCTCTCCGTGTGCACGCCTGGGTCAAAGTGCAGCGCTGTTGTCGTGACCATAGACGAAGGCTCAGATACGAGCAGTTCGATCGACATGGTCGATGCCGTCGTCACCGATGCAGCTGAGCTACTACTACTACTGCTGCTACTACTGCGCAGGACGTTGATGCGCTGGATGTGCAAGAGCTGGAGCTCTTTCGCGCACACGAGCTGCGTCTTGAATGGCTTCTTGCGCTGGAGCAGCCAGAGGCGAAAGGGTGAGACGACAACGAGGCGCTTGTGGAACTTGCCGCTGCGGTGGAGCAGCACCCACTTGATGAGCACTGGCGCGTCGTCGCGCGCCGCAAAGAGCTTCTCGACAGTTGCGAGCTCATGTGGCTTGAGCTCTTCGTAGCTCAAGCGGTTGATCGGCCATCGCACGCGGTCCTCTGCAGTGCTGACAGTCGTGTCGTCCCTGCCTGCATCTACTGCTGTGTGGTGTCCATGATGCGAGGCGAGCTGTGCACCGGTCGAGCTGGTGCGAGCACGCAGCGACAGGGAAGCGCTCGGTGGCTCTGCTTCGATGGCACCTGCTGAGCCAGGCGTCGACACGAGCGCAGTGTCGCCCATCTCAAGCGCGCGCTGGATCAAGGGATTGCTCGATCACCTGCGTCTCGGCAGTAGCGACAGCAGCAGCAGCAGTGGCAGTGGCAGCAGCGCCTCTGATGAAGCGCACAAGACGCTCGAGCGGTCGAGTGTCGAGTGAGTCTGTCATTGGCATTGCTCACGATATACAAGCGAAACTGCTGCTCAAGCGGCGTTTGCCACGCAGATAGAGACTCGCGTGCGTCATGCGCAGCAGCCATTCCTCCAGTGTGTGGTGCGGCACGTGGGCACTCGAGCAAGAACACATGCTTGCTTGCCATCGTGATGGCAATGATGTAGGAGCATGACTGCATTGCGCCTTCAAGGATCGATCTCTCACGTCATATATTGCAGTGTGTCTGGGCACCTAGAGAGCCAGCGAAACAGCAGCAGCATGTGTGCGTCGCGGATGATCACCAGTGCCAAGCGAGCCCGCCGCCGCGAGTACGCGTCGAAACACATGCGAGGCATGCGGCGAGTGTGCACGACCACGAGGTCGTCGTCAGGAGCGCTTGCCGCGAGCGTCAGGAGCAACCCACACCCATGCGCTTGAGCGCCATCGACTTGAAGGTGTTGGCGAGCATTTCAGGGATTACGAGAAAGTTCGAGGTCATTTTCTGTCATTTCGGCGCTGGATACTCTGAGTGCGTATGTTTCTGCGTCGCTGCGTATTTTGCAAACTCTCGACTGTACATTTTCTTTTCACTGGAGTAAGCTGCATACTTATTCGAGTGAGATGCGGACTTTTCAACCACAAGCACGGTCAATCGCCTGATTTATTGGCATGGGTTAGCGTTCTTGGATCACAGCAAGCGGGCTAGGGCTGGACAGTCCTGCCTTTTGCTCGGGCTGAGCTGCAGCATACTGAGAGCAAGTGCTTTTGCATCGCCAGACGCTCGCTCGCTCGCTCGCTCTCGCCTTGCTTGTCGTCCTTGCCTTGCCTTGCCGCTGGCTCACTCGCGCATTCGACCGACGGACGACTGAACGACCGGCGGACGACACTGCGGCGTGCGAGCGAGCGAGCGATCCTGCATCTCTCTCTCCTTCTCGCTTGCTGCTGTTGCGCACTCGCACACGCGCGACTCGACCCTCTCTCTCCTTCGTCTCAGTGAGCCTCTTGCGGAGTCCCGACCACGCCGCACGCGCATATTCCTCGCAGCGCTCCTCCTCGAGTGCTGTGTGTTGTGGTGTGTTGTGGTGAGACGCAGCAGCCATGGGACGCGGAGACGATAGTGGCGGCGAAAGCGATGACATCCACCAGAGCAAGGCGCTGCGCATGCAGAAGCAGCTCTGCGACGAAGGCATGGAGCTCGTGAACGCCGGCGTGGCGCTCCAGAACGCCACGCCCCCGAACCTCGCTGGCGCAGAAGACAAGCTCACGCGCGCGGTGACGATCATGGAAAAAGCGCTCGCGATCGAGTACCCGACGCAAGAAGAGCGCGACGCGAGCCAGCGCTTGAACAACAAGATGAACCGCTACGTGAAGATGATCCGGAGCCAGCGCGAGAAAGGCACGACGAGCGGCCCTGGCGGACGCCAAGTGGTCAAGTACAACATCCTCGAGCTCGACAAACTCCCGCCGATGTACAACCCGATCGTGCAGCTCTTGAACAAGTACGTCGTCTGTGCCTCAACCTCGAGCTCTCAGCGCTGCCTCTTGGTGTCTCAACCTCCTACTAACTGGAGCTCTCTCTGTCTCTCTCTTGTCTCTTGTGCTCGGCTAGCTCGTCGGCCATTGGCGACATCTTTGACAGCCTCAAGCGCACGTTCGGGTTCCAAGAAGCGAACGTCGAGAACCAGCGCGAGCACTTGCTCCTGCTGCTCACGAACTTCAAGGAGCAGTCGGAAGAAGCGGCGAAGGGCCAGGAGGACCCGTCGGAGCACCGTCGCGACCCGCAGCAAGAGCTCGAGCTTGCAAACAAAGGCATCAAGCGCTTCCACAGCCGCATCTTTGCCAACTACACCAAGTGGTGCAAGTACATCTCGACGAAGCCGGCGTTCACGAGCGACCCGCTCGTCGACGTTGTGCTGTTCTTCCTCATCTGGGGCGAAGCCGGGAACTTCCGTCAAGTGCCCGAGTGTCTGTGCTTCATCTTGCACAACATGCTCCCGCAGGCGTCGTCGCGCGGCGGCGACAAGCAACCCGGTGACTTCCTCGTCGAAGTCATTCGCCCGATGTACAACGAAGTGAAGAAGGACAACGACAAGAAGACTGCGAAGGGTGCGCGTGCACCGCACGGCGAGATCCGCAACTACGACGACTTTAACGAGTTCTTCTGGAACAAGAAGTGCCTCAAGTACAACACGACGTCGATCAGCGGCGCGTTCGGCGAGATGGACAAGAAGGGGCACCCGAAGGTCGTGAAGAAGTCGTTCACGGAGAAGCGGACGTGGCTCCGCGCGCTGCTGTCGTTCCGCCGCATCTTCCTCTGGAACTGCGCGCTGTTCCTCGCAGTCGTCGGCTTTTCGCTCAACGTCGTGATGTTCTGCCCGGACACCGCGGTGCTGTACGGCTCGGAGACGACGACCGACAGTGCATCGCGCGAGTTTGTCGTGTTTTCAAAGAACTTCACGGCGTCTGCGACGGTCCAGTTCAACGAGACTGCGACGGACGGAGACGCATCGGGCTCGGGCTCGAGGGAGGAGACGAAGCCCAAGTGCGTGCGCTCGATGCTCGCTGGCTGCCTCGGCATGACGTACATTGAAGGCGAGACATTCAGCAAAGTCCCGATCGACTTCAAAGCCGTGCTGACGCAAGTGCCGTTCACGAACTGCATCACGAAGAACACTGGACGGTGCGGCTGCTACATCGACTTGCTCAAGGAGTGCTTCTCGAAGAAAGGCACGACGGAGCAGCTCGACTCGGAGAGCAAGGCCGTGCGAACGTCGAGCAAGTACGACCAGAGCTTGTGTGTCCCAGACTGGCGCATGAACGTCGAGCGGATCATCAAGAAGCCGGGACCTGGGCGTCTGAACTGCGAGATCTGCCAGCTCGACCTCAAGAGTCTGATCCAGAACGGCAAGATCGGCGAGCTCATGACAGGCCTGCTCACGATCGGTAAGGGCGAGTCGGTGAAGGACACTGACTTCGTCTCGGCGGACTTCAAAGACAACGCGAAGGCAGAGGAGCGGCAGGACCAAGGCGCACTTGCGATGATGGGCGGCGGCGCGGCGATTGCGCTCGTCTTTGCGTGCGAGATCTTCAACAAGCTCTTCTCGGGCATCGGGTCGGGCTACGTCGGTCGGTCGCTCCCAGTGCCGATCAAAGCGTGGTGCCGCTACTCGTGCTTCTGGCTCCTGCTGTTCCTGTGCAAGCTCACGTTTGACTACCAGTTCATGATCAAGAGCCTCGTCGAGACGTCGCTGTTCATCTGGTACGCGCGCGAAGACTCGTACTTGCCGTACTCGAACTTCATGGTGCAAGTGACGTTCCACAACATCCTGTACATCCTGTTCCTGTGGATCCCGGCGTTCATGGTCTTCATGTACGACGCGCAGATCTTCTACTCGCTCCTCTCCGTCTTCTTTGGGTCGTTCGCAGGCTTCAACCTCCGCATCGGCGAGCTCCGGTCGTTCCGCGTGCTCCGTCTGTCGTTCAAGTCGATCCCGCGCATGTTCAACAAGAAGATCGTGCCGAACATCCACGACGCCGGCGCCGATGGCAAGAAGAAGAAGAAGAAGAAGGGCAAGAAGAACGAGAAAGAGGACGTGACGATGCCAGTGCGCCACTTTGAGCGCGTGTCGATGGCCGACGGCATCAAGCCGTTGACGGTCAAGGCGCAGATGTACTCGAACTTGCTCGAGCAGCAAGATACGTTGTACAGCGAGATCAAGACGCCGAACGGCGACGACGACGACGCGTCGTCGAGCGGCCGCGCATCGGTGATCGGCTCGGTCACCGGCGTGTCTGGCGCCGAGTTTGAGCGCACGATTCCGTTCGCGATGGCGTGGAACCGATGCCTGTGCAGCTTGCGCGAAGCGGATGTGATCAGCGACCGCGAGCTGAACGTCTTGAGCTACTTGATCGACTCGAAGGACGTCGAAGACCGGAAGCTGTACCCACCTGCGTTCTTGACAGCAGGGAAGCTCGACGAGTCGCTCGACATCATCACCGAGTGCGCTGCTGTGTACGAGAAGCTGAGCTCGGACAAGAAGAAGAAGGACAAGACGCTGCAGAAGATCGAGAACACGATGCGCGAGCGGCTGCTCAAGGACGACTTGCGCATCGAGTCGATCCTCGGGTCGTACAAGTTCTCGTCGCAGGTCGTGCGGTTCCTCCTCGGTGACGAGCACAAGGACTTGAACGAGTGCTTTGAGTTCATGGAGGAGATGGCAGCGCAGCAGTCGGTGCTCAAGGGCTTGAACCTCAAGACGCTGCACCAGTGCCGCGCCGCCGCTGCGGAGCTCATGAAAGCGCTGCTCGAAGTGCCCAAGGGCTCGGGCGACAACAGCATCAAGTTCCAGCGCGCGCTGTACCGCGTGATCGACTGTGTCGAAGCCGTGCTGAACTGCATGAAGAAAATCCTGTCGAAGCAAGAGAACTTGCTCCAGCTCCTGAACGACACGCCGCTGAAGCAAAACTCGTTCTTCTTCCCCGGCGGCGCGCAGACGTACGCGAACGTGCAGCTCCAGCGCCTCGTGAACTCGGAGACTGCGCTCGACATTGTCTCGCGCGCGTACCAGCTCTTGACTGTCGACAACTTTGACGCCGAGCCGCGCTCCGAAGAAGGACGCCGTCGTCTCCGGTTCTTTGCGAACTCGCTCTTCATGGACATGCCGGACGCCAAGTCGATCCGCAAGATCCGGTCGCTCACGGTCTCGACGCCGTACTACAACGAAATCGTGCTGTACTCGATCAAGGAGCTGACGTCGCAGAACGACGACAGCATCAAGCTCATGTACTACCTCAAGACGATCTATCCGTTCGAGTGGGAGAACCTCCTCGAGCGTCTGCAGGCAAAGGACATGGACGAAGCGCTGAAGAAACACCCAGAGGAGGTGCAGCTCTGGGCGAGCTACCGCGGCCAGACGCTCGCGCGCACGGTGCGCGGCATGATGTACAACGAAGACGCGATCCGGTTCCTCCACTGGCTCGAGATCTGCGAGAACGAAGTGATGCACCAGTTCGGTTGTCCGTGCAACAAGTGCAAGCGCCTGGACGAGATGGTCGCGCTCAAGTTCAACTACGTGTGCACGTGCCAGATCTACGGCAAGCAGAAGGACGAGCAGCGCCAGCAAGCGCAGGACCTCGAGTACCTCTTGAAGAAGCACCCGAACCTCCGCATTGCGTACGTCGACGGCCCGAAGAAGATGAAAGAGGGTCCACCGAAGTACTTCTCCGTGCTCATTCGCGCGCAAGCCGACACGATTGCCGAAGTCTACCGTGTCGAGCTCCCAGGTGACCCGATCATCGGCGAAGGCAAGCCAGAGAACCAGAACCACGCGATCATCTTCTCGCGCGGCGAGCTGCTCCAGTGTATCGACATGAACCAAGACGGGTACCTCGAAGAGTGTCTCAAGATGCCGAACTTGCTCTCGACGATGGACCGCCACACGGAAAAGTGTCCGCTCACGATCATCGGTTTCCGCGAGCACGTGTTCACTGGCGGCGTGTCGAACCTCGCGAGCTTCATGTCGATCCAGGAGCTGTCGTTCGTGTCGCTCGGTCAGCGCA
>JAASFT010000132.1:0-36620 GCA_023333885.1 Globisporangium parvum
AAGCTGCGCCGCCATGAGCGCGCGCGCGATGGTCGTCCGTCCTTGCAACGTCTTGGCTCGCCACTTCCAGACCGAGAACTGCGAGAAGAATTTGGCGTCCATCGCCGCGATTCGGTCGGCGTGGAACACGTTCTGGCCGAACACATACGGGTTGTTCTGGATCCTGCTCGCGTTCGTCTCGATCTTGAGCATCACGCATAGCATCCCAGCGTTCCGCGAAGTGCGGCGCGTCGACCACGTCAACCTCACGACGTTTCCGTACTGCATACGCAACTACTTGGCGATCCTGAGCGTCGTGTGGGAGTGCTTCCAGCTCAACACGACGTCGTTCTCGGTTTGGGAGATGTCGTACCAGCCCAAGCGGCTCGCGGCGCTCACGACGATTGACTTGAAGGACCTCGGGCTCGGGACTGTGCAAGTGAACGTCTTTGCGCAACTCCAGCGCCTCTCGCTGCTCTGCCTCGTGCTCTGGTGCTTCTGTCTCAAGGCGTCGAACAAGTTCAAGTCGTTCCAGTGGCTCAACTACGTGCTCACGTTCTTGCTCCCGAACCTCCTAGGCGGCATGCTCTTCATGGTGCGCGAGCGAGCGCACGTGGCTCTTCGGTGTCAATGAGTGGGAGACACTGACACGTGGTGTGTGTGTACATGTGCGTGCAGTTCCTCAGCAAGCAGTTCTACCTCTCGACCGCGTGCTCACTCGACAGCAACGGCGAAACTGTGATGCTTGCGAACCCAGCGATCCGCTGCTGGCGCGATACGCACCTCACGTACGCGCTCCGCGGCATGTTTGGCATGGGTCTGTTCGTGCCGCTCGCGGTGCTGGCGTTCGGGAGCTATCAAGTCTTCTTCCCAGAGCTCAAGCTCGATGTGCAGACGTCGCCGCTGCTGAACGTCTCGTCACAGATCGTCAAAGCAGCGATGACCGGCGCACTCACGTTCTTTGTCGACCGCGTGGTACGTGGCTGTGACGTCGCTGTCTTCTATCGTGATCGCTCTCTCGATCTCTCGAGCCGCTAGCGACACAAGCCTGACAACCAAGCATCGTGATGGTGTGCTGTTCGCTATGTAGCAACTCTTTCTCGGCGTCGCGCTGATTGGGAACCTCCTGCTGGTCGTGCTCGTGCTACGCAACCCACTGGCGTGCTCGACTTGGTGAGTGCGTGCACGCCATCGTATGTAGCTTGGCGACCCTGCTGCCAACCTATCTTCGCGAGCTGCTCACGCGAACCCACACGCACATGTCCATGATCTAGGCACCTCAAGTATGCCAAGGTGTTTAGCTACTCGCTCAGCTCCTGGTCCGCGCTCTGTGCCATGATTTCGACGCTCGTGCCTGCGAGCAAGAAACACAGCATCCCGCTCTACGTGATGCACGCAGGCTGGCTCGCCCAGACGCTGCTCCTCGCGCTCGCAGTGCGCTGGAAGTTGCGAAAGCGCCGACACGCGATTGCCTCCAAGCCGATCGGCGCGAGTCTTGCGCGCCAGCGAACAGTGCGGCTAAGGGCCAAGTCTGAGCGCCGGCACTAGTAACAGAGCAGAACGGCATCTGCCGTACACGTAGCTAGGTCGCCCTCGAGTGAGTCCGCAGACACGTGAGCTCGTGGCGCATGCTCTCGACCATGCATATCGCGACCTCTGTCGGCGAGCGCGTCATCGTGTGAAGTGGTCATACTTGTCGTCGAGGTTCGTTCTCGAGACGCCGCAAGCTGAACGAACGGAGCTCGCTTCGACTGGTGAGCAACCGAGCACGAGTATCATGCAGAGCGACGACTTGTCCAGGCCAAAGACACGCTTCGTGCTTCGTGTCTGCGTCGGTCGTGGTGACAACGCCACCTTCCTTTTGTGACACACCTACAGGTTGAGTTTGAGCTCCTTGGCTCTAGCCTCGCCGAACTTGTTCTTTCAACAAGCCGATGACATTCGCAGCAACAGAGCGCTCGTGTAGGCAGCTGAGTAGCCATGCTCGACCATGAAGTGCTTGGTCGCGAGCACGAGCAGCGAGGCTGCCATCGACATTGTCAAAGACTCCAAAGTGTAACAACTTACAAAACAAAAGTCAATTTTAGAGAACTTACAAAACAAAAGTCAATATATTGGCCCATGATAAGCAGACAGTTTTGGATTTCAAAATTTGTAGCCACAAACTTTTGGCGTGAAAATCGATTTGGTGCGTAAATCGATTTGCCGCGTATACCAGAACAAACGCTGGTATATCGTTCGAATTCGCATTAAAACAGAGAACACCCTAGAGAAAAATATCGAACGAATAGATTACGGCAAAAATGATGTGGTCAACCCGAATATACGACAATTGTGTAAGTTTAGAAATAGAATGCATACTCATTTCTGTAATTTACCAATAGCTCGAAACCTGAGACCTGAGACCAGAGACCTGAGAAGGAGATGAGACGTGCAAATCGAAAAGCAAGAGCAAACAGCACGATGGCGCGACCAGGTCCATGCCTAAAAATGTCCAGCATTCCAGCATTGCATCCAGCACATGCGCACATATCGTTGTATGGCAATCAATGCCGCACTCTCGTTTTCTCCCTCTTTCACTCCACAAACGAAGAGCGCGCGTCGAGCCGAGAGCGAATAAGCGAGTGGCCGCGATCGAGAAAGAGGTGGCGAGCACAAGTACCATGAGTGTAACATCCTGTCTGCCGATGACGTGTACCAAGTAGTGCAACGAGGTGGTATCCACTTGCGTGTGTGTGGATGCGTATTGCGTGAGAATGTGAGCGTTGAGAACGAAGAGAGCGAAGAGTGAAGAGAACACACGAGCGACTACAAGAGGCGAAGCAAGACATCGCCGTGGCATCAGAGGAAGACCTGCTCGTACAAGACTCTGATTGAGCCCATGCTCGCTTTGCAGCCTCTCGCGTGGGCGTTTGTGCACGTCAGTGTGAGCGTGTATGTGTGCGCGTGAGTGCTGTGGGTGACTACGTTGATCGCTGTTGTGATAATGCAAGTGAAACACCCACCGAACGCGACTTCAGCGCAGGTGCTACTTCGACGGCTGCTGCAAACATGTCTACTACTTCAACAGAGATGACGGCAGACACGACGACTGCTTCTGACCGCCTGCTGGGCGACGAGTGCCATGGTTGCTGCGAACCCGACGTCTGCAGTCGCAACAGAGACCACGAGAGCAAGTGCAAGTGCGAAACTGATACGTGTGCAAGTGAGGGGTGAGCATCTACTGCAGCATGCGCTGCGACTGATTTCGCCGCGACTGCTGCTCTGACAGCTACACCAACGTCTGCAGGGATTGCTGCGACGCCAAGTCGCTCCAGGCGTGATCGTTCAGCTCAAGCTAAGGTGCGTGATGCGAAGCCTGCATCTGCTCGTGCACAAATGAGCGCACGATCTGGGGTGAGTGCGAGTACTGGTGCGACTGCGATGCTCGCGTACGGGCTAATCTTGACGATGACGACAGGTTGAAGCACGTCGCGCGTACAAGGGCGTGGAATCGACGCTTGTGCTGCTCGATGAGATCGTTCAGGACCCCCGCCTTATGAAGTCGATGCGTGTGCTTCAATACAGACTGCGACCCGTTGGCTGCGATGTCATGACGTGCCAAGAATATCGCAATGCCCTGCTCTGCCTTCGAGACCAGCGCCATCACGTCGTCGCGATACGAGTTTGCGGTCTCGTGCAGCACGAGGTCGTCGATAAAGATCTTCATGTACATCGCCATGGTCTCGGCGTCCGACTTGCGTTGCCTATGGACATTCACGTCGTCGCTGCGCGCTGTTGTGCCACCAGATCCCACAGCCGCGACTCGCTGCTGAACCACTGGAACCAAGTCGCGCTCAGAGGAGTGACCGAAGGAAGTTGTATCTGCGCGCTCGCGCGGTTCTCGCCGCCAGGAGCAGGGGTC
The DNA here is from genome assembly GCA_023333885.1 of Globisporangium parvum. Taxonomy (NCBI): domain Eukaryota; phylum Oomycota; class Peronosporomycetes; order Pythiales; family Pythiaceae; genus Globisporangium; species Globisporangium parvum. The sequence continues at coordinate 3,884 of JAASFT010000132.1, forward strand.
CGCTTTCTGGAGCGCGCGTCGTCGGCCATTGGTCGAGCCTCGAGCGCGTCAAGTCGCTGATCCTGACGCTTGACTAAGAGCACGAGCTACTGATCTACTTCTGCGAGTCCGAAGCCTGACTATTGTGCTCGCGTTGGTGACTGACTAGATGCGCTGGTGTTTGCGATGGCGACGCAATGCAGGACGATCATGCGAAGAGATTGGCGAAAACGCACTTAGCGTCGAGCGTGCATCGCTCAAGACACTGTACAGCGAGGCTGGTCGGGTGGTTTTCTTCATGGTGGGGTAGTGCAACAGACAAACGGCAGTGGGAACATCGAGCTTTTGTGTCGCGCGACGATATCTTCGAGCACGAGGCAAAGAGACGATCTTGCACCGCGGCGAGTTGTTCAAGCGTCTGCGCGTCGAGCACCGCGACTTCCGGGAGAGGTACGCTGTCTGTTGGACTTCGGCCGCTGAGCACCTCCGCGACCTTGTGATCCTCCTGGCGTGTATTGAACACGTAGTTGAACGCCTAGTTTGTTGTTGTGACGTTCCAGGCACCGCGGTCGAAGATCCAGCGGTCACTGAGCTCGTACGAGCTGTTCGCATGCCGCCCCCACCCCAGCGGAACGAGTGCGAGGTCAGTTGCTCAGCTTCGCCGGCGGGGCGACCAATGTGACTAAGAAGTCGGTTGACGTGACTGTGGATGGAGGGAGCTGTGGGAGTAGGTAGGCCTTCTGCGCTCAGCTTAGCACTTGGCAAAGCTGCGGCGTCGAGGAGACGCTCGGCGGGTGGTGGTTCTTCTGCTGGAGAGTTGCATTGAGGCGGGCTGAGCGGGAAGGTTGCCAATCAATTGGCGTTTGGAGATGTTTGTGTAGCAAGAGCAATAGCGATAGCAAGTAGTGGGCATGTGGTGTAGTCAGAGTCAGGAAAGAGAGATAGGCCTTGTTCTTCACTCGTCTTGACACGTACAAAGCGCACAAAGAACACATTTCTTGCGTCCACAGACACAATATGCTTACGGGCATGAGTCACAGCAGACGCGCGACCAAACATGTACCACAGCAGACTAAGCAAACACAAGTCTTGATAGTCACTCGGCGCACGACCATACTCGTACATATACATCGTCATACACTTCAAATCGTCCTTTGTGCAAGCAGTCGCCTTCTTAACAAACCCGCCGCCTTCGCGCTTGAGGCAGAAGTTCTCAAGAGTACGGCCCATCTTGAGGAGCTTCGCCTCAAGCACAACGCGATGGCGAGGAAACATGTCAAGTAGCCAGTGCTTAGCCTGACGGTAGTATCCAAGCATGAATGTCGTGTAAGTGGCTTTTCATCCTTCACCTCAGAGAACGCCAAGTATATACCAAACTTGTCCATGACCGACACAAACACTTGCCCGCTCTTGTCATTTGCAATGCATTCACACACATACTCCTGCTCGACACCCTCCGCCTTTACGAACTTGGCGAACACCTTCACAGCCGTAGCTAGGCAGAAACCGAATCAAATCAATTTTAGAGTAGTTCTGAAAATTGTCGGGCTTTTCATATTTATTGTGTCTGGTTTATTGTACTATCTGAAAGTGTGCTGGCCACCAACATACAGTATTCAAGTGTAACGATGTGCATCACTCCCGCCCTTTTACTCGCTCGACTCACCTGGTTTATTGCACTATCTGAAAGTGTGCTGACGACAATCATACAGTACTCAAGTGTAGCGATGCACAGCATTCCCACATTGACTCAGCAAGCACGTCAAGAAGCCACCGCCATGAGCCGCTCGCGTGTGTACTGCGACGTCAACGAGACGCGTCCGCGCGAGAGCTGGGACTACGAGAACCTCACGGTTACTTGGGGGTACGTACGTTTGCGCGTGCGAGCTGGTGCCCGCGTCCACCTCCATTCGTCTCGCGCTCCTCGCGAGTGTCTATGCTCGCCCTCTCCCTCCATCCGTCCCCTCTTGCGCTGCTGCTGCTGCTGCGGTCGAAAGAGACGGCGAGAGGGTGTCGCGGCTTGGAGTCGATAGCTTGCGTGCGACGCAAGAGCCTGCGCGCTCGCGTTCTGCATTGCTCGCAGTATCATGGCGACTCACGTTCTCGCTCTCTCACACACACTGCTGTCGTGTGAATAGGAACCAGGACAACTACGAGGTGATCCGCAAGATCGGTCGCGGCAAGTACAGCGAAGTCTTTGAAGGCTACAACGTCGCGAGCAACGCCAAGTGCGTGATCAAGATCCTCAAGCCGGTCAAGAAGAAGAAGATCAAGCGGTGCGTGCCGTGGCGTTGCTGCTGTGCGCCGAGTGCAAGTGCGCTCACTGCTGACTGTGCTTTCTCTCTCGCTGCTGACTGTGCTTGGTGCACGCGCGCGACGCGCAGTGAGATCAAGATTCTGCAGAACCTCGCCGGTGGCGTCAATGTCGTCGAGCTCCTCGACGTCGTGCGCGACTCGCAGTCCAAGACGCCGAGCCTCGTGTTCGAGCACGTGAATGCGACGGACTACCGCACGCTCTACCCAACGCTCACGGACTACGACATCCGGTACTACATCTTTGAGCTGCTCAAGGCGCTCGACTTTTGCCACGCGAACGGCATCATGCACCGCGACGTGAAGCCGCACAATGTCATGATCGACCACGAGAAGCGGCAGCTGCGCTTGATCGACTGGGGGCTCGCGGAGTTCTACCACGCCGGGCGCGAGTACAACGTCCGCGTCGCGAGTCGGTACTACAAAGGACCGGAGCTCCTTGTCGACATGCAAGAGTACGACTACTCGCTCGATATGTGGAGCCTCGGGTGCATGTTTGCCGGCATGATCTTCCGCAAGGAGCACTTCTTCCGCGGCCACGACAACTTTGATCAGCTCGTGAAGATCGCAAAGGTGAAGGGCACGGACGAGTTGTTTGACTACCTCACGACGTACGACCTCGAGCTCGACCCGCAGTACGACGGCATCCTCGGGACGCACACGAAGAAGCCGTGGGAGAAGTTCATCACACAGGAGAACAAGCACCTCGTGTCGCCCGAGGCGCTCGACTTTCTCGATGGACTGCTGCGCTACGACCATCAGGAGCGACTGACAGCGAAGGAGGCGATGCAGCACGCGTACTTCCAGCCCGTGCGCGACGCCGAGGAGCAGAAGCTGCGTAGCAGCGGCGCGCAGCACGTGGAGGAGACCACCAGTGGTGTGTCCGACTCGAGCTCGTAGGGAGCAACGAGAACCGGCTCGGCGAGCGACTGAGGGATGCGTTGCGAGGTGAGCTGTCGTGCTGAGCGACGACTGCGTTCGCAGACAAACACGGGCGTGAACGCAGTGTGTGCGAGCAGAGAAGCGGAAGAGAAAGCGAGTGAGCTGCGTTGATAATGCGCGTCGATGTCGATGTCTTGGAGTGGCTTGACAAAGGTGACATTCTCGACAATGCTGCAAGTCCGCAAACTTGACATTATGGACAGTATATTTGACATTATCGACAAATATCTTTTTTATTTTGACCGACAGACTGTGCTTGTGGTAGAAAAATCCGCATCTCACTCGAATAAGTATGCAGCATACTCAAGTGAAAATAAAGTGTACAGTCGAGCCGTTAGAAAAATACGCAGCGACGTAGAAAAATACGCACTCAGACCGATCACTTTTGAAAGGGTCATGATTTTGAAAACGACTTTGCGAGCGAGAGAAAAACGGGGGAGTGATAGCCACTTACAAGCTGCAGAGGTCTGAATGATGGGCATTTGAACAAACCTGTGGCGCACTTCACTTCGCTTCTCGCTTCTCGCACGAAAGGATACGAGCAAGAGCACGAGCTGCGCACGCGCACACACGCAACACAGTAGCAGCAACAGCACTCGCAATACAAAGCCAAGTCTATTTGCACGAAAACGCTGGTTTCCGCGCTTTTGTCACTACCAACGCCTAAACAGGAGTTTGTCGAGCATAGAGTTTCAAGTGATTAAGAGTTTGACCCTGCTTTTTGCACTATCGATATGTTGTTCCTGCTCGCTCACATACGATTTTCAAGTATATTGGAGTTTGTTACTGAATCCAAGTGATCTTTAGGATGCCGCCGCAGCACTTGAGCTCGAGTCGCTGTAGCTCTGAATGACGGGACCACGTCTGGATGTGGAGCATGCCAGCAGCATGCGCGATGCCGGACGAAGGCGGCGGGCGTTTGCAGTGCTGCAGGACAAGTACGTGCACGCTCGCCGCCTCGAGTGCTGCCCAGCAATGGACCTCGTCGCAGTGCTCACTGTCGACGGCCAGCTCATCGTCCACGTACGTGCTTGAACAGCCAGCTTGCGCGGTGCGACCGTGTGCGCCATCGCTGTACGTTCGTTCACATCTGCTCACACGCACACATCACGCATTGACGTGTGGTGCATACCGACCAGCGCACGATCTCGTGGCAGCGATTGCTCCACGTCAAACCGTCTGAAGTCGGGTTCGACGCCACGACGCTCGAGTGGAGTCCCAACGGACTCTTCCTCGCACTCGGCTGCGACGAAGGCGAGGTCGTGGTGTACGAGATCGAAACAGGCGAGCCGCGCACTGAGCTCCGCGCACTCAAGAAGCTGCACGAGCTCCAGCACCGTCACGCGATCACAGCGATGCACTGGACGTCCATCCGCCCTGAGCTGGAACTGGATGCGCAACAGCAGCACGAGCGTACCGCGTACTTTGACGACCGTGCGCAGCGGTTCCTACCGAGCGCAATGACGGCTGGCACTGGCCGCAGCCATCAGGACGCGACTGTGCTCGTGACAGCCGATGCAAGCGGCGCAGTTGTGCTCTGGTGGCTCGGCAGCGTCTATCTTGCCAAGATCGACGTGCACGACCTCTACAAGCAGCAGCAGCAACAACAACAACATCAGAGCTCTGGGACGATCGCAATCGAGAGCGTGCGACTCGCGTGCGATCTCTCGCGGCTCTTTGCTGTGCTCGTCGTCACGACGAGTTCGGATCCAAGCGGCGGCAAGGGAGCAGACGGGCGTCGTGGCACAGACGCTGCTGCTGGTACGAGCCTCTCATCGCATCGACAGCTCGTCACACTCGACCTCACTGCGCTGCGCGACGTGCACCGCGACATTGCGTTCATTGCGCGCATGGCGAGCGCATGCCACGCGACGCTGAACGACCTCGTGCTCGCGATGCGCCAGGTCGCGAGCGAGTGGAAGACTGCGACGCGCATCATGGAGCTCAAGCTCTCGCTCCTCGGCTCGCTCTACGAGAAGTACGCGTGCGAGGATCCGCCGCAAGTGGACATGCTCGCAGTCGTCGCAAGTGGCATCACGTCGCCTGCTCTAGCGCAGTACTTTGCACAAGACATTCAGGAGATGGTACGTCTTTGAGGTGCCTCGTAGTGGTCCTAGATGCCGCAGTAGGACCCGAGTGTGCTCGTGACAGCCGATGCAGGCGGCGCAGTCGTGTGAGCTAAAGACGGACCTATGGAGAGCTAGGACTCGCACTAACACTGTCGGCCACGCTGTTCGTGTCGCTAGAGCATCGATCGTATGCAGAAGCTGCTCCAGAGTGGCTGCGAGACGCTCACGACGCTGCTCGATAAGACCGTGAAGAGTGGACTCGTGGCATTGCTCTTCCATTTGTCCGAGCTCCGAGGACGCGCCAAGTGGAAGCGCGAGGCGTTTGAGGCGACGCTTGGGATCCACACTGCGCAGCTCGATGCGCTCATCGCACTGACACAAGACGTGTGCGTGAGCATGGAGGGCTTTGCGCATGCCGTGCAGGAGACGCGGCAGGACCTGCTGCTCTTTTTCCAGTGGCTCTTGGAGCGCATTCGCGTCCACACGAACGCAACTTCGGCAGCAGCAGCGCCTACGAATCGCACTGGCAGTGCGGCATCCGGTTCACCGAGCAGCAGCAGTGGCGCAACCGCGTCGCTGCTGAACCAGCGTCGGCTCTGCGCGTTCCTCCAGCGCGCAGCACACGACGCGCTCCAGTTCCGCGACGCACAGCCTTCTCACAGCAAGTTTCGCATCGAGACGACGTTCGGGAACCTCGTGTCGAAGCAGCTCGCAAAGCCGTCGGCTGCGAGGACTTCGCTGAGCGCTGGTGACGACGGGTCGTCCGACACGCCTTCGGTCTCGGCACTGCTCGAAGCGCTCGAGAGCAAGTGGTTTGAGCTCATTGAGCAGCTCACGCAGCGCGTCGCGAGCACAATCACAATCGACGCAGGCGCGTGCGTGGACCTTGGCGACAGTGCCGACGAAGTCGTGCTCCACTTTCGCGACGAGGCTGATCCGCACGCTGTTGAAACACAGAGCGACGACGACGACGACGACGAGGGCGAGGAGGACGATGCACTGGGTGCGGTCGACTGGAGCTTGCTCACGAGCGTCGAGCTGGCGCAGCACACGACACCGGTGCGCTCGCAGCTTTTGCTAGGCGTTCGATCAGAACGACGCGAGCTGTTGCTCCTCCGAGCGAGTTGGAGCTCCGATACGACCCGGCGCAAGTCGCCTCTCGCATGGGACGCAGTGAAGCTTCGCGTCGAGCAACCAGACGAAGCGCAGAGCGACGTCGAGCTCCGAGGTGCGGACTTTTACGGCGACCGAGCGTCTGGGAAGACTGAGCAGCTCGCGTACGTGCTCACTGAGTCGCGTGTCCAGGATGCGTCACGTGAGCAGCAAGGTACGGGCGAGGACGAGGAGCGAGCGAGCGTGTTCGCGCTCGAGCATTCGACATCGCACTGACATGTGCGTTCTCGTGTGTCTTGGGTGCCTGTGTGCGGACAAGCAGACTGGCTGTACGTGCAGTCGTACGATCAGCTGGCGTTCACGTCGCTCGCCACTGCTACTAGTGGCCATCTCGACTCGAGCGCAAGTGTTGCTGCGCAGGTGCGTCCTTGGATCGGATCTTTGCGCGCGCGCGTACTTGAGGAGCTAGCGAGTCATAGCAACAGAGCAGAGACGCACTCGCTCACTCGCGTGTGTGCGACGCCGTCTTGGTGGTTGTGGTGCGTTGACAGCTGCATGCGCTGCCGACGCTGTCGCTGCCGATGCCTGGGAGCGCACGAACGCGGCTCTTGGCGACATTGGCATCGTCGTCAGCGCCTCCAGCATCTCAGACGATCCCACGCGTGATCGCAAACGCAAAGCGCGGCATCCTGTGCGTCGCGACACTGAGCAATCGCCTGACGATTCTAGATGCGGAGGACGACGATGAGGACGAGGACGAAGACGACGACAACGAGGGGGACGAAGGAGAAGAAGCGGGCGGCGACTAAGGGACGATACCAAGCAGTCGCACCGCTCCATTGAGTTCCACTAGGCACTCGCAGCAGCTCTAGGACGCTTGTTGCGCTCACTCGTTCGCTCGCGTTGCGTCTGCCAGAGCGTCACTGCATTGGACGCATGTTCCCGCTCGTGTCGAGACGCGGCGCTTGGTAGCCTTCGACGAGCAGGAGCTTCTTCACGATCGCATCGATCTCAGCGGGGTTTGACGGATAGCGCCGCAGCGGCGGCACGCCATTCGGAAACGGCGACATCGATGACGGTCTGCGATGGATCCCAACGCTGCTCGACGCAATGCCGATGACGGATCCGCGACGTGGACGCGGAGCGACTTTCGTCTCCTGCGAGCTCAGCTGCGACGCTGATCCGCAGTGGCGCAGTCCGCTGCGATGACTGTCTGTAAAGAGCGGTCTCAAGTCGGCGTGCGACGGACTTGCGTGCAGCTCTGTTGCTTCAGATGCATCCGCGTGGCGATGGTGATGGTGATGGTGGTGACGATGGTCTGGCAGTGTATCGAGTCCATCGATCATGTCGTGCGACGGTCCACTCGACGAGTCTCGACTCGCGTTGCCTGTGCCTCGGCAGTCGAGGTCTTCGACAGAGTCTGGATCATCGTCGTCAGCGTCCGACTCGCCGTCTTGTTCGCGGATCGACTCTTGCGATCGCGTCCGAGCGCCTATGCCACTCACGAACGACGGGTGGTGCGACCGCGCGGGTTCGCTGAAGCCATTGCTTGCGAACTGCTCAGCAGACCGAGCGTGCGCGTGGTGGCGCAAGGCGTGCTCTTCGTGCTCCGACTCGACAATGTCGCCGAGCACCGAGTCCTTGAACCCACTCTGACCGCTATGGCGCAGGAAGTTCTCGCGCTCTTCGCCAAAGATCCCGATCGCGTCGTTGTTCTGCCAGTGATGCACGATCGTCTGCTGCTTGTTGATCGAGTGCATGATCATCGCTTTCATCTCGTCCATCACGTGCGGGTACATGGCTTGAAAGTCCTCGAGGAACTCGCGCGGGAGCAAGTACGTCCCAGTCGCTTTGACTGCAAACGCGTTGTACTGCGCGAGCACGTGCGTGAGCACCTCTTTGTACCCAAAGAACTCGCCTTCGTACAGCATCGCGATGTTCCCATTGCGCTCCGATGCCACGGATCGGCCAAACGAGTACCCAGGACTTCCGCTGAGCTCTTTCATCACCTCAGACTGCTGCGGCGCTTTCACGACGACAGCGCCGCTCATGAGAAAGAAGATGCCGCTCACGGGGTTGTCGTGGTAGATGAGCAAGTCGCCCGTGAGGAAGTACTGCGGCACGAGACGCGGGAGAATGAGCGTGAGGAACCACTTGGGCTTCTTGTCAAAGAACCGGATCTTGCTCAAGATCGTGTTGTTCAAGTACAGAATGAGCTCGCTTCGGAGACCGTAGCAGAGCGCGTCGAAGAGCCCGGGTTCGTAGAACAGCGTCTTCTCGGCGTTGAGGAACCGCAAGTGCTCTTGACACGCCATCGTGAACTCGTTCGAGACGCCGCGCTCTTTGATGTACGCGTTCACCCTTTGAACCATCTCGTGCTCGCGGTTCATCAAGCTCTTGGAGTTGCTCACGACCTCGATCACAGTCCCGACGACGTACGCAAACAGCGTCGTGCCGCCGATCATCACGAGCGTCGAGTACGCCTGCTCAAAGCTATTGACTGCGATGATGTCGCCAAAGCCGACAGTTGTCATCGTCGTTGTCGCCCAGTACACGGACGCAATGTACTTGGAGATGGTCGAGTCCGGGTTGTCCAAGTAGATGCGACCCCACCACGCATCGGACTTGGGGCGCTGTGCAGACATGTAGTACCAGAAGCACCCGACGTAGTGCGCGATCGTCATGACTGGCGCCAAGAGCTTGAGGAGCCGCACAGTGTCCATGCTGATGTCGAGCTCCGACGTCCACTGCATGTTCATCTTGTAGAGCTTCGAGAGTCGAACGAGTCGAAGGAGCTTCACGAGCTTGATCGTGCGAAAGAGCTTGAGCGACCGAAAGTCCTTCGCGGACGTCAGCGACTCGACGAAGAAGTCGAACGGGATCGTCGAGACGAGGTCGACGAGGAAGTTCGTCTTGAGGTAGTGCCGCTGGATCTCGTGCCGGTCGACGATCTCGACGCCCGTGTCGTCGACGTACGTCGTGAGGAAGCTCAGTGCAATGTCAAAGACAAAGCAAATGTCCGACACGCGGTCGCTCACGTACAGGAACTCGGTGTCTTGGATGTCAAACGAGATGCGGAATGGCACGGTGATCGCAGTCATTGCGACCATGACCCCAATGAGCACGTCCCAGACCATGCGCAAGCGCGAGTAGTGCCGCACGACCGACCAGTGCGTCTTGATCTCGTCCGTTGCAAACAAGTTGAGGCGCCGGAGGTTGTCGAGCTCATGTGCGTGGATGTTGTTGCACGAGATGGACTTGCGGTGGCGGTACTGCATGTACGGCTCGCTCACGCTTGCACGCCCAGTCGCAGACTGCTCTTGCATGCGCCGAAGTGTCTGTTCTTTCTGGATCGCACGGCGACCTCGATGCGCAGACTCGGCGTACCGCTCGCTCAGGATCGTTGCGAGGTCAGTCAAGTACTTGTACGCGATCGGACACTTCTTGATCGACTCGATGAGGTCTGTGCTATAGATCGCATACAGCTCGGTCTTGAGCACCGACCGGTACGTGTGCGTATAGCGCTTCCGGTCAGCGACGAGGTACTCAATGCCGCAGATGTCACCTGGCGCGAGCGAGCCGACGATGATGTTCGCGCGAATGGACTCGACTGAGCCGCTCGTGATGAAGTAGAGCTCTTCCCAGACGCTCTCAGCATCCACGAGTGTCTGCCCAGGTCCGAGCACGATCGGTCGTAGCCGAGGGATCGCAAACACAAAGAAGTCGACGGACGTGACACCGAAGAACGGGAAGCGCTTCACGAACGGCTCCATGGACGCCGCGAGGATCTCGTACTGCAAGCTCACGGGAAACTGATGCAGCAAGCGGTCTTCGTCGAACACCGTGCGGCGGCTCCAGTGGTACTCGAACTGCGACAGCACGCGCTGGCGCAAGCGCCGCGGGATGTTGCGCTTGAGCAAGAACTCCTTCGTCTCTTGGAGCTTCTGCTTGAGCTTGATCCCGCGCGGGTTGTAGTTCTCCGTGAGCATCTGGATGTTCGCGATGATCATGCCGACTGAGATGGACCCGAGCGCCTCGACAAAGATCGAGTAGATGCGTTCGCCGTCCGTGACGCCGTAGATGTCGCCGTAGCCGACCGACGTCATCGTGTTGGAGACCCAGTAGAAGCTCACCAAGTACGGGTGCTTGAGTCCGTCCTTGTTGAGGCTCGTGACCCAGTTCACGCCCGTGGGGTCCCACGTGTAGAACAAGTACCAGCCGCAGGACACGAGGTGGATGATGAAGACGATCACGAGGAGGCTCTTGAGTGTCTGGAGCACGTGCGCATTGAGTGCGTCCATCTGGATCGTCTCGATCGCGCGCTTGAGTCGGAGCAAACGCATGAGCTTCAGGAGGCGAAACAGCCGGATCGTGCGCAAGAGCTTGAGCGTCAAGAGCGACGACGACGCACTCGAGACGACCTGAAGGAACTGGTCGAACGGAATCGTCGAGAGCATGTCAAAGAGGAACCAGGTCTTGACGTAGCGCTCGCGGATCTTTGGGAGCTCGTGGATGAAGATGTCGGCGTCGTAGAAGCCTGTGAAAAAGTTGAACGCGATGTCGATCGCAAAGCTCGCGTCGAAGACGTAGTTGAGCAGTTGCTCCCAGGGCTGCACCAAGCGCATGAGCGAGAGCGAGGTACAAGCGCGTGAGTGGCATCGCACTCGCTATCACACAACCAGACGCACGCAAGCTGGCGCACCTCGACGTCAATGCCAAAGCCGATGCGGTACGGAATGAGCACGACGCTGTAGAGAATGATGAGTCCGATCCAGAGGTCCCATCGGACCTTCCACGGCGCGCGCGGCATGATGACCCATCGATATGACACCTCCTTGTTCAGTTCGTCGAGACGCTCATTATCGTAGTCGCGCAAGCGCGCACTGCGCGTCGTGACGCTCACGCTTCGGCGCATGCTCGGCGCTGTCTTCTTGTTTGACGCGTCCTTGAGAATAGACTGGAGCGATGGCATGCGTCGCGTGAGAGACCGCGTGCTGTCAAAGAGGACCTGCCGCATGCTCGCGAGGTTCCCGGGACCGATCTTGAAAACGCGTCGCCCAGGTGACGGCGGCGGCGATGCAGTCTTGGTCGTCGGTGATGACACCACGTTCGCGTGTGCATGGCGGTCAGGATCATTCGTATCGCCAGGTCGTACTAGTGGCTGCGGGGCTACTGATGCTGTCGATGCTGTCGATGATGAAGCAGCAGCTGGTGGCGACGGGTGTGGGACGACTGCAGTTGGTGAGTGACTGAGCGACCGGAGGTCGTGCACCTTGCTCGGGTGCGAAAAGATGAGCGTCTGCTTCATCGCACTCGCTCGCTCGTCAGTCGTCGGGCAGTGAACCAACTCGCCAGCAAGACTGCGAGCGCGCGAGAGAGTGAGAGAGAAAGTAGCGATTGAGCGACAGAGGTACGCGCGAGCGTCAGCGTTCCATCGGCAGCGTGCTGGCGTGCTGGCGCCGAATGCGAGGCAAGTAGCCGTCGCTTCTCGTGCGACTCTGGGACTCTGGGGCTCTAGGACTCGCAGACACCGAGACGCACGCACAGACGCAGATGATGCTCGCGTTGACTGCAGTCGCTCGCTGCCGTCACACGCAGCAGCAGCAGTCGCCAGGCGCTAGTGTGTGTGCGTCGTGTGGAGAACGCGGAGAGGTAACGCACAAGTGCATTTTCGTAATAAAGGCGTTTTGCGCTATCACCACGTGCGAAGCCCTCCTCCGTACACGCGTGCGTCGTGGACGAACACGTCCTCCTTCAAGGTCAGTGCCTCCTTGCGATCGCTCGCTGCTGACGCTCTACCCACCGTGACATGCGCATGCTCAGGCCCAGTGAACTGGACTGAGCCGGCGCCTTCACGAACCACAAAATCGTGTAGGGTCACGGCTCTGGTCCAGAGCAAGCGACTACGCTTCGGGTCTTCTGGGATCTGTGGACGCGGTCAAGCGAACTGGCTGTAGAACTCGCTGAGCGCGTTGCTCTAGTCCAAGATCGAGGAAGAGCTGGGCGACACGTCACCAGTTGCCTCGCGCGGTACTGAGCCAGATCGCTCAACTCAGCAACTTCTGCCGTGTCCTTGAGGCATGTAGTGCCAGCGCAGTCCACTGTATTGAACATACCATCGACGCTAATCGTGAATAGCCAGTGCCAGAAGAGCGCCGCCGCCAATCGGCGTGAGGACGCCACAGACGCGTCTAGCGAAGTGTGGTTGTTGAGTCTCTCTCTCTCTCTCGCTCACTTGCTCACTTGCTACACACCCCTCGTCTCAGCGCCTACATGCACAGCCACGCGCTCGCTACTCTCTCTCTCTCTTCTCTCTTTCTACGCAGTCTCTCTAGAACGGCAGCTTCATGCCGCCGAGCCCGCCAAAGTTCGCAGCCATCTTCGCCATGTTCGCCATCGCGTTCGGGTCACTCTGCATCTGCTGCATCATGCGCATCATGCCCTGTGGGCCGCCCATCTGCGCCATCATCTTCGGGTCCATCGCTTTCGAGAGCTGCTGCATGACTGCGTTCGGGTTGCGCGCCATTTGCTTCCCGAGCGCACCGTCACCGCCTTTCATGAGCCCGCTCTTGCCCATGCGACTCACGACACCAGAGAACTGCTTGTGGCACTTGAGCAGGAACTCGACTTCGTAGAGCTGGCAGCCCGAGCCGCGCGCAATGCGCGTCTGGCGTGACGGCGAGAGCTGGACAATGCCGTCGAGCTCGGCGTCGGTCATGCTGTCCATCATAAAGAGGAACCGGCGCAAGCGCTTCGTGCTCTCTTCTTCGCCGCCGTTCATGTTGAGCATCTGCTCCATGCCAGCCATACCCGGGATCATCGACATGACTTTCCCGAGCGGCCCCATCTTCATCACGCTCTGGAACTGCTTGTACAGGTCCCGGAGCGTGAACACGCCCTTCTGGAACTTCTGGACCATCTCCTCTTGATTGTCGAGCATGCCGCTTGTCTTCACTTCTTCCATGAGACCGCGGATGTCGCCCATGCCCATCAAGCGGCTCACAAAGCTCTCGGCGTTGAACGCCTCAAAGTCCGCAAAGTGCTCGCCGGTGCCGTAGAAGATGATCGGCGAGCCGGTTGCTGAGACTGCGGAGAGCGCACCGCCGCCCTTTGCGTGACCGTCGAGCTTTGTGATGATCACACTGCCGACATCGACAGTCTGACGGAACGCGAGCGCTTGGTCGTACACGGCTTGACCGATCGACGAGTCCATGACAAAGACGATCTCGTCAGGCTTCACGGCAGCGGCGACCTCTTGCATCTCCGAGAACAGATCCGCCTCCTGCTTGTGGCGACCACTCGTATCAACGAGGATGAGCTCGTAGTGCTCCGCGCGGAACTGCCGCACGCCTTCTTCGGCAATGCGCACCGGGTCGGCTTCGGTGTAGCTGCCGTAGAACGGAATGCGGAGCTTCGTCGAGTTCTGCTTGAGCTGGTCGAACGCACCGGCGCGGAACGTATCGGCGCACACCATGCACGTCTTCCAGCCCTTGCGCTGGTAGTAGTGCGCAAACTTGGCAATGCTCGTGGTCTTGCCGCTGCCCTGTAGGTCGTCGTCACCCACACGCGCGTGAGAGACCCGTGCGCTTGCATCCAGCGCTGCGATGCATCAGAGTACGAGCAGACACACGCGAACGCACCTGGAGACCGACAAACATGACGACGTTGCTCGTGCCCTTCTTGAGCTTGTACGGCTTTGCCTCTGGCTCAAGCATGCGGATGAGCTGGTCCACGACCGACTTTTGAATGAGCCGACGGCGGTTCAGCCCGGACGTGTTGTCGTCCTGGAGACTGACTGCGAGCTTGACGCCGTCGCGCAGCTCGCGCACGAGCTTGACCTGGACATCGGACTCGAGCAGCGCGCCGCAGATCTCTTTGAGGATCGTGTTGAAGACCTCGTCGTCGACGACAGTCGTGCGATTGAGCTTCGACAGCGCAGTCTGCAGCTTCGTCCCGAGCTCTGCTAAGACCATGGTGGCGCGGTGTAGTGTGTGGCTACTGCTGCTAGCGATGCGCAGGTGTGTTGGTGGTGCTGGTGGCGAAAGGCGTGCGACGCACAGGGGGAGCGAGCACTTCGATCGAGCGCCAGCGCTTCTTCCCTTCGCTCGGTCGTTCCCTTTGCTTGCTTTGTGCTCGCTGTCCGTCAGTGGCCATTGCGTGCTCAGTATAGTATAATACAAAACATGTTTGCTCATAGCTGTAAATATTTGCACGAGCATCCATCAATCCAACGCATACGTTATTCAAGTCACCCGCTCGCCCAATGATCGCGTATCGCAGTGAACGCTGGCGAAGAGATGCTGCGGCGCACACTGCTCCTTGCCACGTCCTCGACGACGAAGACACTTCGGTTCCAGAACGCGCGCGTGCCACGGCAAGCCTCGACTACCGCCTCCGTCACTCGCCTCCACGTGCGCTACAAGATGACCGACCGCATCGAGCTCTCGAGCGCCGAGTGGAAGCAGCGCCTCTCGCCAGTGCAGTACGAAATCCTGCGCCTCAAGGGCACGGAGCGCGCTGGCACGGGCGAGTACAACAAGCACTACAAGGAGGGCACGTACCTCTGCGCGGGCTGCAAGACGCCGCTCTACACGTCCGAGACCAAGTTCGACTCGGGCTGCGGCTGGCCCGCGTTCTTTGACGCGATCCCAGGCGCGATCAAGGTGTGTGCCACGAGCATTGATTGACCTGGCTGCTTGCATCGGTGCTGCGCTGCATGCGTCTGCGAACGTGGCAAGGACCACGACCAGTGTGTGCAGCGCTCACGCGCTCTGTGCTGCTGGACACGGCAGGCGATCCCGGACCCAGATGGACGCCGCACGGAGATCGTCTGCGCTGCGTGCGACGGGTGCGCTCCCTGCTTGGCTCGCATCGCTCGCGCACTCCGTCGTGCTCTGCTCTGACGGGTCGACTCACGTGATGATGCGCGCATGTGGTCGTCGCGTGCAGCCACATGGGCCACGTGTTCAAGGGCGAAGGCTTCAAGACGCCAACAGACGAGCGCCACTGCGTGAACAGCGTCTCGCTCGTGTTCCACGCTGGCGAAGCGCCGCTCAAGGAGTAGACCGCGCGATCTCGCTGCGCTTGGCTCGTGCGTTGCCGAGCGACAGCGTAGCTCGTCCATCGATGCCAGTGTCTGTCTCCATGGCGCTACGCTCCAAGTGCACACACACACACACACTGTGATTGCATCCGTCGCTTTCCCTATCCGAGCTAATGCACTCGTGGCGTTTGATGCACTCGCGCTGCTGCTCTTGCTGCTGCATCTGCGCTCTCAGTGTCCCGTCCTGCGTGTGTAGGAGCGCACGTGCACGCAGTTGGCACGGAGCGGCGCTCCAAGCGTCCTCCTCGTGCGTGGCAACGTGCGACGTCATGCCGCTCGTGCTGCTGATGAAGACTCGACGCCCGCAAAATGCAGTCTACCTTGGGCTCTGCCCGCCAGCTGCAGCCGCAGGACGCGGACGAAGGAGTGCGCATCGAGACGCACGAGCCACCGACCCGAAGGGGTCGAGTGCCAACACACAGCAACAACAACAGCGTTGATCTCGATACGCACGTGCCAGTCGCTTGCGAGTGCTCTGGCTACAGCAGCGCGTCGTCTTCGAGCGCACTGCTCTCGTCACCATCGTCGCCACTGCTCGTGCTGCTACTGCGCAAGACGTAGTCTGCGTTCAAGAACGCGACCTCAGCGGCACTGAGCACCGGTGCGTGCGGTATCCGCGGCGCAGTCGGGAGGACCCAGTCGCGCATGCGGTCGCCAAAGACAGCGGAGGCGTTCATGCGCCAGCCCTGACTGAACGGCGCAGACCGGCCGTAGGTGTGGAAGTCGATCGTCGTGGAGCCGCGCAGGAGCAAGTACGTGTGCACGACGACAAAGATGAAGAGACTGAGCGTGAGCGAGCACGCGAGCACGAACGCGACGAGCCCCGCGACTGCGAGGTCGGCGCCGTTGGCGCTCGCAGCAGCGAACATCGAGCGCTGGAACGTGTCAAAGAGCGCGAGGAGCACCATCGCAAGCGCGAGGAAGGCGTGGACGACGAACTGGAAGAAGAACTTGTAGTTGCGCTCGCCGACGCAGTTGGCGACCCACGGACAGTGGTGGTCTAGTGGCGCATGCAGCAGAGCGAGAGTGTGTGAGTGTGTGAGGACGCGGAGGGTCCTCGACGCGGGCAGTGCATGAGCAGCGTGGGACGCACCCATCTTGAGCACGCAGCGGTTGCAGAAGCTGCAGTGGTGTGCGCGAAATGGCTTGCGCTGCTTGCAGCGACGGCACGACGGTAGCTGCACGCTCAAGTGCGCGACGTGCTTGTCGCCGCGGTCTTGCTCGAGCGCGTTTTGCATCGCGTCGTCCATGTGTTCGAGCAGCTGCGCTGTGACGTATCCAGGGTCTATTGAGCGTGGAACCGCGCGGTGCAAGCGTGAGTGCGAGGCTGCTGCCGTCGTTGCGTCTCGCAATGCGACGCGTACTCGTCGGCACACGCACCTGTCGTGACGACTCTGTAGTACGCTACACCCATGCACGCGACGAAGAAGTGGAACAGCGCAGCTTCGAGCAGCCACGCGAGCGCAGACAAGACGCCGTGGATGCGCCTCAAGCCTGGGACCAAGTGTGCGCTCATAAAGGCGTAGTACTCGAGTCCGACGATCGCGAGCACGAGCAGCACTGGCAACAGCGACACTGTGCGGATCAGACGACTACCAGCCACGTGCGCGCGTCGACCGAGCGACCGACCGAGCGAGAGAGAGAGAGAGCATATGAGCGCTTCGATATCTGCACACGTGCCACGTGTGTGAGCGCGCGTAGTACCACCGCTGCCGCTTACGAACGCACCTGTCGTGCACGCGCAGCATCGTGGACAGCGACTTCGCGTCAGCGTCGCCTTCCCTCGATGCGGGTCTTGATGATCAAGTTGGCTTGCATGCAGCAACAGAGATTTGCCAGCGAAGCATGCAGCAAGAGAGACCGCCCCCCACGCAAAATAGCTCGGAAAGCCGCCGCTTCGACCGACACCACCACCGCCGCCGCCGCTTCCGCTCGCTGCGTCTGCGTCTGTGTCTGTGTCTGTGCGTGTGTCTGTGCGTGCGCTCGCGGGTTCACTCGTGCAGACGGAGCAGCAGCGCGGCGAACGAGAGCGAGACAGCGAGGTGCGAGTGCTCGCCACGTGCCACGCGCGAGCTGTACAGACGGAAGAGAGCAAACGATGGGCAACACCGTGACGCTCCATAGCGCATGCGCGTACGGCGACCTGAGCGCTGTGCGTGCGCTGCTCAAGACCGCGACGCTAGCAGAGCTCGAAGCAAAAGACGACAGTGGCCGCACGCCGCTGCTCGTCGCAGTCGCGAGCATGGGGTTCAAGACCCACGACGACGACGTTGACGACGATATCTT
Organism: Globisporangium parvum; assembly: GCA_023333885.1. NCBI lineage: Eukaryota > Oomycota > Peronosporomycetes > Pythiales > Pythiaceae > Globisporangium > Globisporangium parvum. The sequence goes on from JAASFT010000132.1 coordinate 21,689, forward strand.
TGGCGACGGCTTCCGAGACGACGACGACGACGAGAGCGACGACGATCACGATGCTGCTGGCCATAACGACGGCGCAGCGCACAAAGCAGCGAATGGGCAGCAGCGTGACGACAGCAGGAGCAGCAAACCCGACAGCGCAGAAAGCAACGAGAGCGAGCCGGAGGAGGTCGAAGAGTACAGCGAGCACGCGAGCATCGAGCCCATGTCAAAGCAGGCTGAGATCCTGCACTTGCTCCTGCAGAAGCACGTGAACGTGGGCCATCAGGACGAGAACGGCTGGACGGCGCTCCACCACGCGTGCTTTGTGCAGAACCCCGTGGCTGTGACGATGCTCGTGCACGCCGGCGCGCACCCGATGCGCGAGAAGTTTGGCTTGCTCCCACAGGTGCGTCCTTCGTGATCACGCTGTTCGTCTGGGGTCTGCTCGAGTGCCTCTCTCAACTGACTGAGTGCCTGGCTGGACGCCTGGGTGTAGGACTTTCTCCTGCGCGGTCAGTCGCCCGAGTGGATCGCGCAGACGCAGGACTTGAAAGAGACGCTCGATGCGATCACCGACAAGTCGCCGTACGCGATCAAGCTCCTGGCGTTCCGACCGAGCGGGATCGTGCAGCTCGACTTGGGCGGACAGGTCGAGAAGGGCTCGCTCGTCACAGGTGCGTGGCTAGCAGCTGAGCGAGTCGAAGCAAGGGTGCGGCGACTGACGACCTGTGTTTGCTCGGCAACGACCGCAGTCGAGTACGACGTCCCCGAGACGCACTCGCTGAAAGACTACGTCCAAGTGCTGATCTCGGGCGAAGCGTCGTCGGAGATCGAGATCGGGTCGTACCACTACGTCCCAGCTGGGAAGCACGGGCAGCTCACGATCAGCACGCAGAGCATTCCGTCTGGCAGCACTGTGCGCTTTGTCTACGTCAAGTGCGGTACGTGTGTGTTGCTTGTCGACGCGTTGGAGGAGCGAGGAGTGGCGTGTCGTCCACGCGGAGAAGTCGGCCGGAACTGACTGACTGCTTGCCTCGCTCGTGCTCTCGCTGTGGGCGACTGCCGTCGGCGCAAAGACATCAACACGATCTCGCGACAGGTCGTTGCGAGCGGCTGCAATGCTGTCGTGCAGGCGTCTGTCGGCGAGATCTTCCAGTACGAGCTGTATCTGTACGAGCGCGTGGTCGAAGTCGAGAGCATCCCCGAGTTTGAGTTCCTTGACCAGCCGCTCATTGTGCTCAAGCGCATTGGGATCGTCGTCGCGGACGACGCGATCGACTGGGTCGACATCCGCGCAGACAACCACATCGTCGCAGTGAACGACATTCGCATCGACTCGATGGAGTTCACGGAAGCCGTGCGCGTGCTCCAGGAGAACAACGGGAAGAAGTGCACGAAGCTGCTCATGCAGAACTACTCGGTGCGTACGTGTGGGAATGCGTCGATACAATTGCATCGGTGCGATTCTCACACCGGCGGCTCGATCCACTAGGCGTGCGGAGACTTTATTCCTGAGAAGATCCTCGGCATTGGCGTCGTGGGCAAGTACGCGTACTTGAATCCGCTCGACGACGACGACGCGCATGCAGTGCACGATGTCGCGGAGCACACCCTCGACGAGTGGGTCCGGCGCCACAGCAACAGCGGCGACGTGGCGACGACAACTGTTCCGACGCTTTTGCAACCTGTTGCGACTGCGGACGTGTCGTCACGCGCGCTGCAAGACCCCGTCGCACTCCACGAAGGAGGTGACGCAGAGGAGACTGGCGAGCGGGACGTGCCGGTCGCAGTCGCAGCAGCGGTGACTGAAAGCAAGATTGCAGACCTTGCGAGTCGCGATGACGACCCTGCGAATGTCGTGAGCGAAGAGAAGATCTCGGCGTCGTCGACGATCGAGACCGTCGTGTCGCTGCACCCGTCGATGCAACTGGTGCGTCTGTGTGTGTTGTGTGAATGAGCAAAAGAGAGAGAGCAGTCGATCGATCATGGATGGTGAGACTGACGATGCTGGACAACTCGGTTCTGTGTGCCTAGGTCGAGCAGCTGCAGCAGGGCATTTCAATCAGTAGGAAGGTCGTATGATGCGCTTCCGGTTTTGGTAGCACCGCCGTCCACATCCCATAACTTTATACCGCTACCCACAGGATCATCATCCGCCACGTCGTTGAGTCTAGAGCTCGCGTTTGACCTGCGCCGCTTGACTCGTCGTGTGCATGTCGATGAGCGCGTTCTGGCGGTCAAGGTGAAGCCACCTAGTCAGCCGACTTGTTCCTGTCCGATTGACTGGGAGTTGTAGGAACCCAGGAGCGAACATGTCTGCAAGTGCAGTCGACCGCGAGGTCATCGAGCGTTTGTGCGTGCTATGTAGCCACACGGGTACTTTGTTCCAGATGCAGTGTGCGCTCCACATAGTCAAACTCAGCATTTACGAGCTCATTTGTAGAATGCAATGTCTAGCCAATCAGCGCGCATCGAATACGCACGTGGGGTGTGTGGCGCTGGTGTGGCCGAGTCTTCCGCATGTCTTTCACGTCGTTGCGAGGCAGACAACGTGGGGAGCTCCAAACGCGCTGCCCGAAGAAGCGCTCGCTCGCCAAGCTCTCGCAGCCGCGTCACGGTCGCTGTCGCTCCTATCGCCTGCTCGCTCCTAGCTGTTGCAGCGCCGCCCGAGTCGCTCGGTCGCTAGACGCCATGAGCATGAGCATGCGCAGCTCGTCGTTTCTCACGCGGCGCATCCTCGCTCGTCCTGCGCAGAGCCCGCTCGTGCTCGCGTCGACTGCAGAGCTCCACACAGAGCGCAAAGCCGCCAAGCACGTCAACGGAAGCAGCAATAACAACAGCAATAGCGATGGCAGCGCTACAACGCGCGCCAAGGCTGTGGGAGCAGCTGCGCACGATCGGCGAAAGCGGCAGTTCCGCAGCCCGGCGCCGCCCAAGAGCGACTTCTTCTCCGAGACGAGCGACAGTACGTGATGCCGTCTCTGGCTATACGCCCATGCCATCGTTGATACTAACAGCACTGGCGACGCTCGATCTAGGCGATGAGAAGAAGCGCCTGGTGTCTGCGTACAAGGACGGCAAGCCGCTGATCACAGTCATGGGGCTCGGCGGCGCAGGGAACAACGCAGTGAACAACATGATTGCGTCGCAGCTCGAAGGCGTCGAGTTCATTGTTGCAAATACGGACTGCCAGGCGCTCGGACGGTCGCTCGCGCCGCACAAGATCACGCTTGGGAAGGAAGTGACGAAAGGACTCGGCGCTGGCTCGAAGCCGCAGCTCGGGAAGCTCTCGGCCGAGATGCAGCGCGACGAGATCGAGCTCGCGCTCCAGGACAGCAACATGCTCTTTATCACAGGCGGCATGGGCGGTGGCACGTGCACTGGGGCAGCGCCAGTCGTTGCGAGCATTGCGCGCGAGCTCGGGATCCTCACTGTCGGCGTCGTGAGCACGCCGTTTCGGTCCGAAGGTCCGAACCGCACGCGCCTCGCGCACGCTGGCGTGAAAGAGCTTGCAAAGTACGTCGACACGCTCATTGTCGTGCCGAACCAGAACCTCCTTGCGCTTTCGACAAAGTCCACGACGATGCTCGAAGCGTTCCGGTACGCAGACGACGTGCTCCTCGAAGGCGTCAAGGGCGTGACGGACCTCATTGTCCGCCCTGGGCTGATCAACCTCGACTTTGCCGACATCAAGACGATCCTCTCGAACGCAGGACGGGCGATCATGGGCTCTGGGACATCGAGCGACGTCGACCGGGCCGAGAGAGCGGCGGAGCAAGCACTCGTGAACCCGCTGCTGGGCGACTTGCCGACTGAGAGTGCGCTCGGACTGCTCGTGACAATCCGCGGCGGCGACGACATGACGCTGTTTGAGGTCGACCGGATCATGGAGATCATCCGCACGCGCGTGTCGGAAGACGCCAACATCATCTTTGGCACGTGCTACGACTCGTCGCTCCAGGGCTCAGTGCACGTCTCGATCATCGTGAGCGGCATCCAGACCGACCTCATCTCGCCGCCAGTGCCCACGCGGCCGTTCGTGCCGTTCAGCGAGCTCCAGCGCGACGCGCAGCACGCCGCTGGCACAGCTGCCGCCGCCGCAGGAGGAAGCGACGCTGCTGCAAGTCGCACGAGTGCGTCAGCAGAGAATGCGACGGACGCTGCAACGGCGTCGCCAACGCCGAAGCGAGGCGGACTCTTCAGTCGCTTCTTCTCGTGAGTGAGTGCGCGTGTGCGTGCGTGCGTAGCTGTGAGCGCCTCGCGAGCGAGAGAGTGTGGATGCGTGGGACCGAACCTACAACGAGCGATGGATCAATGGCGAACGCACTACGAAGAGCAAAGCGAGTGTGTATGGGAATGTGAGGTGATGCCTGTCGGTCGGCGAGCGAGCGACCTCGCGCGCGCTCCGAGAGTCGATTCAGTCGACTCACGACGAGAGCTCCGCGATCGCTGCGTCGACCTGTGTCCGTGCAAACTGCAGGAGCTTCACGTCGTGGTGCTCCGCTGCGAGCTTCAGGAGCCCTTCGTCGTCGACTTTCTCGAACCCGAGGCTCTTGAGGAACGTGATGCCACCGACGAGACTCGCGACGCGGCGCCGGAACGCTGCGTTCTCCAAGTTGATCGTGCGAAACTTGTCGTCCTCGGGCTTCTCGACGAGGTTCTTCACGTACACGTTGAGCGTCTTGAGCGCCGTGAGGCCGTCGCCGCCGACGCGGTACTTCTTGAGCTTCTCGACGCTCGCTACGACCTGCTCCTCTCGCGACAGGGTCGTCGGACTCGCTTTCGTGGACGCCGCTGCTCCGTCGTCGCTCGCTTGGGTGCTGCTGCTGTGGAGCGTGTCAACGGATGGCAAGTCGATCGGAGCACCGCCGAGGTACCCGCCGCGTGCACGGCGCTCGAGCTTGTCTTGCTCGAGCTTCTTCCGAATGCGCTCGCGCTCGAGCTTGTAGTCCTCTTTCTCTTTCTTGAGCTTCTCAGCCGCGAGCTTGCGCTGGATGCGGTCGTACTCTTCCTTGGCGGTCTGCATGTCTTGCCCCATGGTCCGGCGCTTGAGCTCGTTCTCAATCTTCTCGCGCTTCTCGCGGGCCTCGCGCTCCACGCGCTTCGCTTCAATGCGGCGCTTGAGGTCCGCGACCTTGGCTGCTTTCTCCTCTTCCGTCAGCGGCGCCTTGCTGTGCTGCGAGAGGTCGACGAACTGGATCGGCGCGTCAATGTCCGCGTCGTCCTGGTGCTCGCTGATCCACGAGATCGCAGCTTCCAAGTTCTGCGAGTCGGTCGCCAGCAGCGACTTGCGCGCGCGGAGCTCGTCAAAGCCCATTTCCAAGAGCTGCTGGAGGAACGACTCGTTCACGGGCGGGAGGCCGAGCTGAGGTGCTCCGCCAGGCGAGTTCGATCCAGCTGCTGCCTCGGCGTCTTGCTCGCGCTTTGCAGCTTCTTCGTCTTCTTTCGTCGCAACACCGCTTGATGACGCTGCTGGCGCGTCGATCGGACGGCACTCGCCTGTGTTCGGGTCGCACACCATGTTGCCCGCGGTCGCATCGGCGCCGCCAGGCACCAAGTTGAGCTGGTTGAAGCGCTTGAGACGCGCTTCGCGGGCGTCAGTTGGCGCCGCCGCAGCGCCGCCGAGCGAGACGCCAGCAGACGCGAACGGGTTGAACGCCGACTGGCGCCACTGCTCGATCTTCTGCCGCAGCGCGTTCTGGTCCGCGCCAACGAGCTCATCGACCTTGCGCTGGCTCACATAGAAGTGGAACGTTGGGAAGCCACGCACGCCTGTTGTGCGCAAGCGAAGTGCAAGTCAGTGGCGTAGACCAGCGCGAGGTGGTGGGTGAGAGTAGCGACGACGCACCGAGCGCGCTGATGAGCGAGCGGTTCTGCCCTTCGTCGACTTCGAGGAAGACGACGTCGTGGTACTGGCTACTGAGCTGGTGGAACACCGGCTTGATGAACTGGCACGGACCGCACCTGTGTGCGCATCAGACACATGCGCAAAGAGAGCGTAAGCGATCAACCCACTGTGTGGTCCTTCGCTGTTGGTATGGACGGCGAGTCCACTCGCAAGCGTGGCGACACACAGCCGTCTGCAGTCGACTCGATCGCATCAAAAGGCACATCGTGATCCCAACCCACACACACACACGCATCTACACACAGAAGCAAGCAACGCATCAGGGACGCACCACGTGGCGGAGAAGTCGACGACAACGAGCTTGCCGCCTGCGCGCTGCATCTGCGCGTTCCAGTCCGCGTCGCCGCGGATCTCAGTCACAGTCATAGCTCGCTCCAAGAGTGTAGTGGTGGTCGCGTGGAGGCGGAAGAGGGTTGGCAGACACGAGTCGAGCGCTCGTCGCTGGTCAATCGATCGATCGATCGTCTGCTAACGAAGGAGAAGGTGTCCGACAGTCGCGTGGCTCGTTGTTTGTGTGTGAGGCACTTGTTTGAGAAGCACGAGCAAGATACGGCACGAACATTCGCGCAACATCAGCACGAGCTGCTGAGCACAGACGACATTCGAACGACATTCGATCAGTATGCTGTTGAACAGTCCAGAAGCATGACGATTCAAAGGTCGCGGGAGTTGTCGTAAACCCTCTTTAAAATGATACGAGAGTCGGCGTAATCGGAATCGGATGTAAATAGTCCAAGTGTCGTTTCGCATACGGATCGCGCATCAATTCGTCAAAAATCGACCGAGGCGTGTGATTGGCCAAAACTATGAAGAGGCGGACTGTTGGCATTTCGACGGTTAGTGTTGTTCAAGGAGGGAAATCGTCCAAGGGAGGGAAATCCACAGTCTGGACTGGACTCACTCTCGTTGACGCCCAACGCCCGCCCGAACGAACAAACCAACGAGGCTCGAGCTCGTCAAGCGATCACTTCCACGTTCCAGCCGCCGCCGCCGCCGCCGTCGTCGCGGACGTTCACTGCGCACACACACGCATAGCAAGACACGTGCGCACGTGCGCACCACCACCGCCGTTGTCATCATGAGCGCGAAAGAAGGGCTGCTGCTGAACCCTGAAAAGTGGAGCGCCAAGCAGCTCGAGTCGTGGCTCAAGCGCTTCGAAGACGGTCGGTACAAGAAGCTCGTGCCGCAGCTGCGCCACTTCTCGGGCTACGATGTCGTGCACTTTGCGCCCGCGCGCTGGGCGCAGATCGAGCCAGTCGACCTCGCCACGAGTCTCCGCTTCACGCTCCTCGGCATGGTCCAGATCGCGTCGACCGAAGAGCCGATCTCGATCGTCACGGACTTTGTGCCGCTCGCAGACACCCGTGGCGGCAGTAGCGGCAAGAACTGGGTCCAGGAAAAGGTCAAGCCCGTGCAGTTCCCGCCGATGATCGAGCTCCCGTCGATCCCGTGGCTCGTCGCGATCGTGCTCTTCATTGTCGTCGCTGTGCTCTGCTTCACGGTGCTGAAAGACCCGCTCGCAGACGCTGGCATCCGCTCGCACCAGCTCATCAAGTACGGCTCGATCCCGCTCGTGAGCATCGGCTTCACGTACATCCACATCTGGCTCGCGCTCTACATGACGTTCTACCCACTCAACTACGTCGGGTGTCTCCAGATCCCAGGGACGAACACTGGTCTTGGGTGGCAAGGCATTGTCCCGAACAAAGGCGAGAAGATGGCGCGGCAAGCCGTGAAGATCATGACGACGCAGCTCCTGCAAGTGAAAGAGGTGTTTGCGCGGCTCGAGCCGTCGGAAGTCGTGAAAGTCATGGAGCCGCTGCTGTTCAACACGATCCAGGACGTGATTGAAGACATGGCGCTCAAGTACAGTCCGGACCTCTGGGCCGTGCTGCCGGCGAAAGTGAAAGAAGAGATCATCGAGAAGGTGAAAGAAGAAGCGCCGGCGCACATCGAAGCGCTCATGGAGGAGCTCCGGAACAACATTGAAGACGTGTTTGACATTGAAGACATGGTCGTGACGAACATGTGCAAGGACAAGCAGCTCCTTGTCAACATGTTTGTCACGTGCGGCTACTCGGAGCTCGCGTTCATTCGCAACTCTGGCGCGTGGATGGGCGGGATCTTTGGGCTTATGCAGATGGGGCTCTGGTTCGTCTACTCGGACCGCATCGTTGTCTTCCCAGTCGTTGGCCTCGTGGTCGGCACGATCACGAACTGGCTCGCGCTCAAGGTCATCTTTGCGCCTGTGGAGCCGAAGAAAGTGTGCTGCTTCACGCTCCACGGTCTCTTCCTCCGGCGCCAGAACGAAGTCGCTGCAGTCTACGGCCGCATGGTCGCGACCGACGTGCTCAACTCGCGCAACATCATCGAGGCGATCCTCAAGGGGCCGTACTCGGACCGCCTCTTTGAGCTCGTGTACGACAACGTCCAAGAAGCCGTGAACGCCGGTGCTGCGATCACAGACAAGCTCATTAACTTCAGCATTGGCGAAGAGACGTACGCGAACATCAAGGACGACATCACGGACCACATTGTGCAGAAGTTCCCCGAGAGTCTTCGCCAGATCGAAGACTACGCGACGACTGCGATGGACTTGGAAGTGACGCTGCGCGAGAAGATGAAGCTCTTGACGTCGGCGCAGTTTGAGAACTTGCTCCATCCGATCTTTGAAGAAGACGAGTGGAAGCTCGTGCTCATGGGCGGCGTGCTCGGGCTCGCGATTGGGTTGCTCCAGGCGTTCTTCATCAACCACTAGGCAGTTGAGACGAAGACAGAGCAGCAGCAGCAGCACGAGAGAGACGTACGTACATGTAGTAGTAGTAGTAGTAGTGCGGGAAGGATCCCGAGACGACGACCGACAGTGCGCGACGCCTGCCTCACTCGCCTCTTGCGACGACGGCTGCTGTAGTCAGTCGCACAACGACTCGGCCAGCGTCCACTCCTCGCAACACACACGCGCACACAGCCACAGACAGCAGGAGTACTCTCACCCGAATGGATAACTTATATCTACACATGCATTCGCTCGCGCACACTTGGTCTCTCGGTCGCACATGCCGCAGCACTTCCGCCGCTCTCGCTGGCAGCAATGCGTGCACGATCCTCTCTTTGCTCGCTCGCTCTCACGACGCAGGGTGCGTGTGGTCGATGCTGAACTGGCACACAGGACAGACTTTGTTCAGGCACAGCCACGAGTCGATGCACTCCGAGTGGTACGAGTGGAAGCACGGGAGCGACTTGATCTCTTCGCCAACTGCGAAGCTGCAGCGGCACACAAGGCAGCTGCGACCACGCACCATCCCCGCACGGATGTGCGTGTGTTTGTTAGCAGCGCTGGGTAGAGTCCTAGCAGCAATTGTCCAGTCGACACAAGCAGCACGTACTCAGGCGTCGCTTGGTTCGCGCTCTCTTTCGAGGTGCTGTAGACGTACGTCGGCAGTTGGTTGATCAGCGCAACGGATGCGCCGCGACTGCCCATGAGCGAAGGAGAGCGATCGAAGCGATTCGCATCCGTGAGGTTCGTTGTCGTGGCAATCAGTCAGTGACGCGACGCATTGAGGCAGCTTGTTCTTGTGAATGCAACATCACAAGGACGTACGTGCGCATGTGCGGACGACTGGGACCAGATGGAGGCGGCGTGGTCTCGTGCGCGACTTGGATAGTCATGCGCACTGCAGAACGAACACGAGCAAACGCATTCGGTCTCGTTAGCCACCACCGCAACGCATATCGCAACAGCAAGCAATCGTGAAGGGATGCCAGCTCATCCACTGCTGACCGATGCGATAGTCGTCTGGCGGCTGAACTTCGACGATCGGAATGCCACGAAGGAACTGCTCGACGTTCGTCGAACGAGACACGCACACACATGCGTGAGCAACCCGAACGGAGATAAGCGACTCCGTGTTTCCAAATGCGATCGTCGACTCGTAGCGTACCTCGCCGTCAAAGTCACTGGCTGCGCCGTCTGGAGAGCAGCCATGAACACAGTCCAGTGAGCACAGCCGATCGTTCCGCTTCAGCCAACATCATAATCGCAGACGTGCAGGCAGCAGGTGAACGCACCAAAGTCGCTGTCGTACAGATGCTGGAGCCAGCGCGCGTACTCTTCGTCGAACGTCATTCCTAGCGCCACAACAGGACATCCGCACAAGCGCACTGAGCAGACGCTGCCTGCGCATCCTGGGCTCCGTTCACTGAAACATCGATGGCAAAGCACAACAGCACGTACCGCTGCCAAAGTCAAATGGCGACGGCGCACTCTCACGCAGCGCGTCGTCGCTCGCACCCATCTCGACCATCCGCATGCGCACAGCGTCCGGCAAGTTGTATCGGAACAAGTGGCGCAGCGGCAACACCTTGAGGTCGCCAAAGCCAATGTTCACGTAGAAGAGCAAGTAGATGTCGAGCTGCGACCGCACGATGTGCCGAATCACGTCGATCTTCTCGAGCACGACGTCGCCAAACGCTGTCCGCACACTCGGTTCGCTCAAGAGGAACGACACGACGGACGGACCGTCGTAGCGCACTGGCTTTGCCTGTGTGATGCGCTGCGAGCGCGCAGGCGCTGCCGCATCAAACGAACTTCGCATGTTGGACATCTGCGGCGGAGACGACGACATGGCAGCAGCAGCTGGAGCAGCATGCGTCGTCAACGGAGCGTCTCGGTAGCTCATGCCACTCAAGCCTCCGAGCGACAGCGCGGTGGCCTCTGGTGGAAACGCTGTCTCGTCGTGACCAAAGCGGAGACGAACGGCAAAGCGCTTTGGCAGTGCGTGGTTGCTCGAGACGCAGTCAAAGTCGCCGCTCGCGAGCGTCAGCGTGACTTCGCCTTGTTCATCGCAACCAAGTTGGTCGTCGCGCGAGTCAACATCGTCGTCATCATCCGTGCTCGCGCCAATCTGATCCAAGAGGAGACTCGCGTGCAAGCGCGACTCAAACACGAGCTCGCCCTGTCGGCCGTACGGCAAGTGGTACATCTTCAGCACAAAGTCGCCGCAGTGGAGGAACGTCTTGCCGACGTTGAACGTGTGCATGCCGCTCGACAAGCTCGTGTTGCGCACGCCGTGCACGAGACTCGAGAAGAGCACGCCCTTGTCGCTCTGGATGACAAAGTACGGACGGAACGTGTCGGCTACGGTGTCGGCTTTCGGAGTCGTGTCGGTCGATCCATCATCGTCGTCGTCGTCACCGGAACCCAGGACGATCTGGTGGATGTAGATCGGCTGCAGCGCAGGCGTCACTGCGACACCAGTGAGCTTCTGCTTGCGCTCCTCGAGAGCTGGTGAGCTTGCGCACAGCTGGAGTTGCTTGTCGCGCGTCTCGAGCAAGCGACAAAAGTCGGCGACAAAGCGAGCTTGCGGACGTGGAACGTTGCCAGCGTAGGTGGCGTTCTTTGCGTCGACGCCGCTGAATGTCCGCTGGAGCTTAGGCAGCCAGCTCTCGGAGCCACGAATGTGCTGCTGGTACCTATCGGTCCATCGAACAGCACAGTGTCACTGAACGAGCTCGCGGCGCTTTCATCGTCTCGTACAAAAGAGAACAAGGACGACGTACACATCGAGTAGCTCGCTCGCAAACTTTGGCGGGAACACAGATGTCTCGGTGCAGTAGAGCGAGCAGCACGTGGCAAACACGCTCATCTGATCGTTGTTCGGCGCGACGAGGACTGCGACGTTCGATTCTTTCAAGTCGAGCCACGCGGCGACAGTCGACGCGATCACGAACGCAGAGTGCATCGCTGGAATGGATCCGCGGCAGTACGCGATCGATGCAATGCGTCCATCTACAAGCGCATGTGCAGAGGAAGTGAGTGAGTGAATGTGAGAGAGCACGTAAGAGTGAGTGAGTGAGCACTCGAAGGCTACGTGACTCGTTCGCACAGAGGCATTGCCAATTGTCGACGCACCGCAGAACTCGTCGTAGACAAGCGGCTTGTGGTGCAAGCGCTTGACGCCGTCAAACAGTCCGCAGTCAAAGACACACGCACCCATGTCGAACCTAGCAATGACAGACAGAGCATGCGAGGGAGCTGAGCGAGGCGCGAACGAGCAGGTGATCGCAGCATGCACTTCGTCCAGTCGTCGCGTACGCACTTCTTTGAGAGCAGCCCGTCGAGTTGCTCGAGCAAGCGCGTCGCTGCGTTCCACTGCCGGACCGACGTGTGTGCGTCAAAGAGACGGTTGAACGTGTTCACATACATCGGCGCGATGCAGTACACTCTGTCTCAGCAGCACCATGCGCAGACGATGCACAGGTGAGCAAGTGAACGTCCAACACACGAGCACATGATGAACCAGCAGCGTATCGAAGTTGCGCACGCGTAGCATACCGTGGGCAAATGGGAATGAAGTAGCCGTCATCCGACGTCTTTGCAGAGAGCGCGTACTGCAGCGACGACTGCACAGACGCTTGCAGGCGATACGTCCAGAGCAGCACGCGGTACGCATTCGACGCCGTGTTTTCGCTCTCTTGCTTCGTCGCGCATCCGTCTGCAGTGGCGGCTTCGATCTCTTCAAAGCTCTCGCCTGACGCAAGCGCAGGAGGAGCTGGCGGTTTGTCGTCGTCTTCCAAGTCGCTCTCGCCAAAGAGACTCGCGTGTTCTTTGATCGGCGGACACACCACATTGCTCGTGTCGCCTGCAGACGCGCTGCTACGCGAGTGCGCGTCAAGTGCAGCTGTGTCTGCCGGCGCGGCTGCGAAGAGCAGCCGCTTGAGCCGCGGGTCCTCTGCGATGCGCTCCGAGTTCATGCGGCGAATGAGCGCAGAGCCGCGCTCGATCCACTGCAGCGATGCTGGCATCGTGTCGGTGTGCTCTTGTGACGGTGGCGCCGCGTGCTGTTGCTTGTGTTCGTCGTCGCCCATGGTGCGTTCGCGCAGGACCAATGTCAGTCAAATGGCGCTGCAGATGCAGCGACAGCGACAGCGTCAGCGACGTCTTGAGCGGCGGCGGCTCGAGCTCTTTTGAAGTTTGCATTAGACCACTGGAGCAAATAGTCAATTTTCTGCGTGTTATGTTCGATTATATAACTGTTACCTACTGAACAAGTTTGGTTTTCACGCATAACTGTTCGACGACGATGTCGGTTTCAAAGCGCTCGCCAGTGTGTTCATCGCTCACACCGACATCGACCCCCAACACCAACATCGATGGGCCAACGCAAGAAACGAGCCGCGCCAGTCGACCTCGAAGGGCAGCCACAGCGAAAGCGTCCAAAGTCATCTCTTCCCGACGATGTGGTTGTGCAGTATCCCCCTGACAACCCCAAAGAACCGGAGCCCCCAACAACGCCGTCTACTCGACCGTGCAAGTCACGCTCAAGATGCTGCACCCGCTCCCGGCGCTGCGCGACGAGACCGACCGCGCCATGCATGCGCTGCAAGCTGTAGCGATTGAGGCGACGCGCGTTGTGTGTCTCCACGTGACGCGATGCGTCGAGAACGGCACAGCACTTCCGAAGCTGAGCCAAACGTTCTTCCGCCAATGTTGCGCCGGTGTTGGCGCGATGCATCGACCATCGCAGTGCAAAGATCCAGCGCTGCGAGCCACTCTTGCCGTCTACTGCCAAGCGCGCAGCGAGAGTCAAGAGTACTCGCCAGTTGCCATTGATCACTTGGACGAGTCCATCACAGAACTCGCGGCGATGATGGCCACCAACGCACAAAACCACATCACTTTGAACTTGAGCGCCGGCTTCGCACATACCTCCGACTACACATCCACCTCGATTCCAAGACGGCGAACATAGTGCTGCGGATGTGCAAATTTGGCACCACAGGATCCAGTGACAAGGACATTCGCTTGCGGTCGATTGCGTTCCGCGTTCGTGCATGGCTTTGTCTGTCTGCAGATGACGTCCTGACCGAGGACGTAGTGAAGAGCAAGCTCGAGCACTTCCTTGCAAAGACGCACCAGATACTTCAAGTGATCGAGTCGCACCATGCGACAGCAGAGCGCATCGGACGCGGTATCAAGCTGTTCTCGCTACTGCCGCTCACAACGTCGTTCGTGCCCGCCTGCGTTCCGATCCATACGACCGTGCTCCACACCATGAGCAACAGCATCTATCGGCGAAGTGGTGTCATCTTTGGCCTGGCCGCGACGACAGAAGGAGGCAAAGAGACACACCCGTCACTGCAAGACTTTGTCGATCGCAAGGCACAGCTTTGGCGCAAAACGTTCAACCTGATGGGTCTCGCGACACCGCGGTTCAAGTTCGCTTTCCGTGTCGTCACGAACGGATATTTGGCCTCGGTGCTCCGCTACACAACGCAGCAACACGAGGTGCAGCATGACTTCAATGACTTCCCGGCTCACCAACTCAACCTCCCAGCGAACATCGTTGCGATCGATTCAGGCGTGATCGACATGTGCGCTGCGCTATGCACGTACGCAGTAGGTGAACACAACACCAGCATTGACTCAACGCCACGGCGAGTGAAGAAGAAGCGGGCGAGAACGCCGAAGCTGAAGCGAATGAAGACTAGCAAGAAGCACAAGCGGTCGAGGAAGCGCAAGCGCAAAGTGCGACGTAAGTGCGTGTCACTCATGACGTCCATCTGTCATGTGTCGGCTGGTGTGTACCGGCACCACGCTCATATGACGCACGCAAATGACTGGCACAAGCGACTGCGACGCCGGAAGGGCGAGGACTGCGTGCGCTATGTGACTCTACTCGAGCAGTTGCCGTCGTTCAAGACAGCATCGGCGACCGCAATCATCCAGCGAATGGCGAGCCTGTGGAGCTCCATTGGCTTTCTGCTGAGCTTCTGCAGACGCACTGCTTTTCGCAAGTGGCGCGTGACGCAAAGCCGATTTAAGAAGATCGCGATGGCTGAGATCGCGAAGAAGATCGTCCCGAAGCCTGTGCACGACACCACTCAGGCGTGCGAAGACGTGGTGGTCGCGATTGGGAACTGGCGTCCGCACACCTGGTTTCGTGGCCACCCTCCTGTTCCGATCGGCGCGATAATGGCCGCGTTGCGAGCTCGCGCGACAGTGCTGTCCATCGACGAGTACCGCTCGAGCTCGCGCTGCTCGAA
>JAASFT010000133.1:0-36572 GCA_023333885.1 Globisporangium parvum
ACGGAAAGCAAACAAGACACTGAGTTTGAGTGCTCAAAAGTGTAACTGTTCATTTGAGTTGGAAGTGCAGCTCCACCCTTTGGTGTGAGCCTTTAGATCTAAGTATGCAATACTAAATCTAAGTCAACTAAAATGTGGTTGGCTCTGAGAGTCCGAGTTCACTGATTGGTAAATATTCTAGGATATTTACCAATTAGAACCACCGCCAATGAAGGCCGGTCTTAAAAGAAGTGCGTGAATTGTAATTCCGCGAAGCTGGGTTATTGTCACATAACCACAGCTTGTGTACCCCGTTAAACGGCACCTAATTGCCTTCACGATTTAAGTTTTGCCACTCCCGTCTAAATTGCGCACGTGTGCACAGGGAGCGTCCGCATTCGGCGAACCTGCCTCACAGCAATCGCTCCTATTTGCGCTGAGCGTGATAGAGCGGTGAGGGCGAATGTGGACAGGTTTTTTGTTGAAATACACACCAGGTTTCTGTGCTTGCCCACATCAGTGCTCCCGCCATTTCCAGCGGCATATCCTGACCCTGCTCGGCGTATGCAACGTCACCACATGCTGCAGCGCAAATATCGACGCTGGACCCTGCAGTCATCGATAACACAACAATATCCGCGCCATACGTCAGCAACATGTCCAAAACATAACATTACTGCGAACCTCCCAATTCCTACGCCATCCGATGCAGGAATTGCTGTTGCCATAACCAGGCAACACGATCACCAAATAGGCTCGTCGGCACTCCTGTAAAGAAGCCTCCCCTGGGGCAAAAGTTTGAGACAAACATTTGAAACAACCCATGTTGTTCACAATTTATTTGATACCTTTGTACCGTAAGTGTAGGAATTATAAATCCGAGCGGAAACTGGTCAAACTTTGCGTGGGAAATACTGAAAGCCCCATGATTCGCGTGCATTTGAATGGCTCGTGGCCTCTCAAGGATAAATGGCCCCTGTTTGCAAACAGGACTTCTCACACAAACTAATATCGCCTGAAGAGATGATGCTCAACATCGACACGACTTCCCCGTACGAGGTCAGCCAGATCGGCTCAGCTGTGTTCGACTACGAGAACGTGATGTCCGCGACAACTAGCGACGATTGTGCACGATAAACGGCCTCCTCGCATCTGACATGCTCTGCAGAAAGTGCGACTCGTCGATGAAGTTTTACCTGCCGTCGGCTCGCCGGCGGTGCGCTCGCAAGGGCTGCGAGGTCGAGCGAAGTGTGCGCGCGGGCTCTCTGTTCGAGAAGAGTCGCCTGTCTTTGCGGACGTGCGTTCCTCTCGTCTTCATGTGGTCGGGCGTGTTGGTGACGACGGCGAGCGAGTGGGCGGGCGTGGTGGAGAAGAAGGTGATCAAGTGGTTCCTGCGCTGCCGTGCTGTCGCGTCACGCGAAATGGCATGCTGCAACATACAGGTGCGTGCGTTGCGCTCGATGTGTGGATGTGTCGGTGCACGCGCTCATCGCTTGTACATGTTCTTTGCATGATGCGAGCGCAGATCGGCGGGCCAGGTCGCGTGGTGGAGACCGACGAGACGAGCGTGAAGAAGAGCAAGTTCGGCAAGACAAGCGACACGACGACTGCTGGCTCTTCGGAGGGGTGGACCGAGCGACCAAGCGCTGGCTCGGCGTCATATTGTTCAAGATGAGAACCAAGGCCGTGCTCCTCCCGCTGACCAAGATGCGCATGCGCGCCGGCTCTGTCATGCACTCGGACATGTGGCGCGCGTACGTGTCCGAGGTGAAGATAGCGATGGGCGAGAAGCGCACGCACTCGCTGGAGACGGACAAGCTGCTCAAGGATACGCAGCACGCCCGCCGCTGGTGTGGAGAAGCGGGTCCAGCAAAGTCGCTTACCGCCTCTCGCTTGCCGCTCGCTTCTTCTTGCGGCGCAGTCGTTTGTTCCGCTAGGTCAAGCGGAGCGCGCGTGGGTGGGTTGGAGAGATCGGAGGTCTTGCCCGAGCGTATTAGACTGCTCGGGGGTTCCGACGCAAGGATGGGCTTCTCGCATCGGGAGAGGTCTTGGGGGTCGGTGCTGTGTGGGCGTTGACCGAGTGCCGTGCTTGCAGCCCGCACGGACTTCCAAAGGGAGAGGTGCCGCTCACGCGGGCTTCCTGTTGCTTTTCGGTGCTTTAACGTGTGCTACCAGCCGCACGGGGAGTTGGTGAGACCGTGACTCGGAGGCGAAGACCGAAGAGGGGACTTGAGCTGAACGAGGTAATTCACGGCTGACTTAGGTGTGGGTGGCTGCGCACCGCCCGTTCCTGACCTCGACAATCTGCTACTCTCCTACTGTCTGTACACATCACGACACTGGGTCTGCCAAACAAGCATTTCGTCGATCCAGGACGGGCGTCCACACGAAGGAGATCGGGGGCGTCTGGGAGATCCGGCTCAAGCGCTTCTTCAAGGCAATGCGCGGCGTGCCCAAGTAGCAGTTGCAGTCGTACCTGGACGAGTTCCTCTGGCGGCTAGATTGAACTATTATTTTTAACTAACTAGCCATGTCAATTTGTAATTTTCAGCGTTCGTTAGATCAAATGTGTACATACTGTAAACATCGGACGTATACATATTTCGTCGACGGACATGCAGCACATTTTGGTAATTATGTTATACTATGTGAATAGCGTCAGAGCATTAGCACCAAAGGCACATTGGCATTGGCACAGTCGTCGTGAGGACGACGACCTGTTCGACGACCCTCCCTCCCTATCGACGCACCATTGCCACATCGCCACGATCGCGCACACGCGACGCTCGCTCGCTAGCCTACACACACAAGGCACAGACAAAGTACAGACAGCTAGCTCTCTTGTCTGCGCGCTCTCCTGCTCCTCCATCGACGCAGCTCGCTCCTCCTCGCGACGCGCATCCACAATGACCGAGCCAATGCCCGTCCTCACGCCTTCGCGCGCCGCGTTCCTGAGCTCTGGTACAGCCGACTTCCATCCGCCAGATTGGTGCGTGCTGTCACTTGCGCGTTGCTAGTGGCTGTACGAGTACGAGTGCGAGAGTGTGACTGCGCATGCGAGACTGACTCGCTCGCACCTCGGTCGCTGCGTAGGGCATGTGCACCGCTGGAGACGAATGCACACGCACGGCTCGAGGCGTTCCGCGACTCGCGCCACTGCGCGACGTACATGATATCGACGAAGAAAGTGAACGTCTTTGGGCGCGACCAGGAGAACTGCGACCACGTGCTCGGGAACCCGTCGGTGTCGAGAAAGCACGCGGCGATCATCCACGATGACAAAGGCGGCATCTACG
Organism: Globisporangium parvum; assembly: GCA_023333885.1. NCBI lineage: Eukaryota > Oomycota > Peronosporomycetes > Pythiales > Pythiaceae > Globisporangium > Globisporangium parvum. The sequence goes on from JAASFT010000133.1 coordinate 3,276, forward strand.
TACGTGTGGTGCTTGTCTGTTGCTTGCGCTGCTACGAAGCGATGGAGTGTGCAGCGCTGCGCAATGGTACACAGTGCCCGCCACTGCTGCTACCATGAGCTGACGTCCATCGCTCTCGTATGCTCATCAACGCGCAGATGGTGGACTTGATGTCGCGCCATGGCACGTACGTCGGGCGAAAGAAGATCCCACCGCACGACCCGTACCTCCTGCACGGTGCGTCTGCGTGACTGCATTCGCTCGACGTGCTGCGCATCACCTGCATGCGAAGTAGCCATCGCGCTGACTCGACTGTCTGTGTGCGCTGTTGGTCTATGCTGCAGAGGGCGACGTTGTCAAGTTTGGGCAGAGCATTCGCATGTACATCCTCAAAGGCGCGTCGTCTGACGGCCTGAGCGCCGTGAAGAAGAAGTCGTGGGGACGCGTGAAGCTCCGCGCGCCGAAAGTGAGCATCACTGGCGTGCTGCCAAAGCTCCCATCGCGTCCGCGCGTCTCAGCGTCTGTGACAAAGCTCGTGAACGACGTGTGCTACGGCACGCTCTCGGATGAAAAGATGGACACGTTCGTCACTGCTGTCATGGAGCTCTCGGACGACGAGAAGAAGGTGCGCATGGCTGACGTACATTGATCGCGGCTCTGTGTGGCTCACTGGCACTGCGCACTGTGTCCATGGCATGTGGCTGTGAGTAGGAGGTCGCAGACTTCCTCGTCGAGAAGATCCAAGCCAAGTACGAGTTTTACGCGGCTCACGTACGTGCGATCGTGGCGATAGCGTCGTCCTTGTACTTGCGTCTTCATGTTGTTGGTCTTGATGTTTTGGTGTTGGTCCTGACGCGGTCGTCCCCATGACACTCGACTTGGAGCAGGTGCATCGCAATGCGTTCTTGGCATCCATGACGCTGCTCAAGCACAACCTGTGCGTCGAAGAGTTCGAATCGAACCTCGCGACGATCACGCAGCTCTCGCAGCAGCGCCACGACAGCATCTACCGCGCAGATGCACGAAAGGTACGGCCCAGTCGACTGTTCTACGCGAGGCAGTGACGTGACAGGAGCTAACTTGCGGCAATGCTGATGGTGGCACGACAGATTCTCCAGCTCTTGGCGGCAGTGCGCCTGGATCCTGACAATATCCAGTTCGAGGACTCGGACTTGGAGGCGTCAGGCAACGACGGGGTCAACCACTGTCCGCCGACGTCGAGCAACAAAGTCACACGCGAGCGCGTGCTCAGCGACGAAGGCAAGAAACTGTTTCTGTCTGGACACGGTATGCCACATGCTGGCGACAGGACCACCGAGTCGTATGGCGGGACAAGTGAATCAGGCGCGTCGCGGCGGAGTACGAATGACGGCATGGACCCGCGCAATGGCTCCTCGAGTCGCTACGGCAGCGAGTACGACGACGACGACAACGACACGCACTCGCAGGACAATGGGTATGTCCCACCAGTTGCTGCATGGCAACAGCCAAACCCGCGCAGCGGACAGAGTTACCCAGGCGGCAACCCTCGCTACATGCAAAGCAGTTCGTCTGTCAGCGACGGCGCGTCGACACACGACGGGAACGAAGGTCCATCTGGCTTCAGCTTCATGACGAACGGTGTACCAGAAGGCAGTGACACGGTGAAGGGATCCGCGTTCGGGTTCATTTCCAGCACAGACGGCGACGATGATGCGTCGTCGCAGACGAGCTTGACTGACCGTCCGTCCGGCCACTCGGCTACGAGCTTTGACTTTATCAGCAAAGGCGCACCGCAGAGTCTGAGTCCCAAGCCTCCATCGATCTCACCAGAGGAGTTCCTGGACGAGCACCCGTCGCTGGACCAGAACGAGTTTACGGAGCTGTGGGACTCGACGAACGAATCGTACGTACGCCTGTGTGCATGTGAATGCCTCAGTGAGCGGATGGATGTGGCTCATCCGAACCTCTTGGATCATGTGCGTACCGAGAGCAGAGAGGAGTGGTCGGCCGAGCTCGCAGGGTCGTTCACCCCGGAGGCGCTCCAGACCTTTCTCGAGTCGTCCCGCGTCAAGTTCCTGTCGAGTGGCAAGGTCGGCGGACAGCAGCAGTGGCTGTTCTTCGCTGCGCAGGTGCGTTCTGCTGAGCGTGTGCACGTGATACGGGATACAAGCAGCTACTCTGTGCATCCCACTGTCCTACTCTCCTCTGACACTCACATCTGTTGCCACTCGTGGCCACAGAAATCGAACGGCACGGTCTTCTTGGTCGAGATCTTGCTCATGCCGGGGCAATCGGACATGACCGTGACGCTCAAGTGGATCGTGAACTCGCTGCTGTACGACAACGGCCACTTGGTGATCATGGACATCTTAAAGTACAAGTTCCACCAGTTCTTTGCGCTGAACCACGTGACCACGAGCGACCACGTCTCACATGCGACTCGGCACCAGACGTACACGAACACGTACGCATCGCAGCCCACGGCTGGGAGCAGCAAGACGAGCTACGACGACGAGGACGAGCAGATGTCGGCGCGCGACTACTTGGCGCCGAACCCGATTGTCGAAGCGCCAAAGTTCGAGCAGCTGTGGGCGAGCTCGCCGGAGATGTACGTGCCTCGCAGCTTTTGCATTGAGCGGCTGGACCGACAGACGTGAGATTATGGGTGGACTAACCGCTATATGGTGCCTCTCTGGGTACAGTGCGACGCTCTCGTACGCGCTCAAGGACATTCCAGAGAAGGAGGATGTGATCGAGCTGTTTGCGAAGCACTGCATGATGTGCCTCGCCAGTGGATCCGTGAACCACCTCTTCAAGTTCTACTTCTTCGCCGAGATGGTACGTCTCGCCGCTGCCTTGTTTGCACAGTCGCTGCCTTCGCAACTTGGCTGAGCTAGTCATCACGTCCGGCTTGCTCACCTCTGCCATTTCGCGCTTGCTCTTGCTAGACTGAGCTGCAATGTGTGTTTAGTGTAGAGTTGGTGATCAATGTGGAAGACGGCTTGGTCGGCGCGACGATCAAGCGCTTCAGTTTGCTGGCGCGGAGCGAGGAGGACGAAGAGCAGATCGACGCTAGTTTTGTCAACTTCTTCGAAGAAGCGCTCGAGAGCTTGTAGTAGGTAGTAGAGACAGCCGAGGGTGAATCCAAGCCAGCGCGCGCGCACTCGCAGCGCGTTGGAGTGACGTGAGCGATCGCTGGTATCAATCATGCTGTGCATGCTGTGTCTCGAAGGCAACGCACGACATTGTTCAAAGCGTACACGTCCATTCAACGCACAGACGCACAGCGACAGATAGACAGCTACTCGCTCACGCACTTGCGCAAGCACATCTCAAGCATCGACAACACTGCAGAGCATCTCGCTACGCGGCGGTCACTCAGTTTGGTTGCACTCGAGGTGGCGAAGGAAGATCGCGCGCCACTCGGGCACTGCGATCTGCTGCTTGCCGCTCTCGATGTCACTGAGGATCGTGCTGCACGGACTCGAGCCGCTGATGTGAAAGTTCTGGCGAAAGTCGGCGCTGTAGTCGCGCACTTTGCCGCGGCACTCGTTGTAGAACACACACGTCATCTTCTCGACTTCCGCAAGTGCGCTCGCAACCGGACTCGCGCCATTGTTCAAGCCCGTGTGCGATGTCGCGTTGATAGCTGCTTCGAACGCTTCGCGGTACCACCCATCAGTTGTCTTGCTAGGAACGACGACTGCTTCGACAAAGCCGCCACTCGCCGATTGCTCCGAGCGCAAGTCCCGGTTCAGTCGTCCGCCGATACCAGGACCGGACTGCTGCAGGAAGTTTGTCAAGCCGCCGCACGTCGTGTACATGTCGCCGAGCAGTCCTGTGATCTCGTAGTTGTAGCTGAATTCGCCGATGTCGCGCACGTCCGAGAGGCTCAAGTACTCCTGCGGCAGCGGCGCGAAGAACGGGTCGAGCGGGTTCGTCGCTTCAAACACAGACTGGGCGAGCTCGGTTTGCCCGCCACTGCGGATCAGGACGCTCGACTGCGGCATCAGCACGTTCGAGTCTGGCGATCGACGACCGAGCGGCGTGCGTCGCGGACACTGCATGTACTGGCGCGGATCTGCGAGCTTGGTCTCCAGAGTCAACGGAACCGAGTTCCCGACGACACACTTGTGGTAGATCGAGTGGAGCAAGTCAAGTGTGGCATGGTGCGAGAAGAAGATCGGGTCTGCAGGCGCCTCCAGGTTACTCATGGCTCCTCCGAGCGAGTTGTGGATCGTATCTGTTGGGCAGCGACATGTCAGCCACGACAGCAGAGCTCACGGAAGAGCAGCAAGTGAGGCAAGCAAGCAAGCGAGGTGGGACGTACTGTGCACGCCTTGTTCGATGTTCGTCGCCAGCGCTGCGATTGTCGGCGACGCGAAGAGCTGACGCAAGAGCGAGCTCACGCTCACTGTGGGCGGGAACTGTGTGGTGAGCCAGTCGCCGCGAGGAACGCAGCCCGCGCACTGGTTGCCGCGCAGTCCCGAGGCTTCACAGAAGTGGTTCACTGGACGCTCTGAGACGCACGTGCCTTGAATCGGCGTGCCATTGATCTCAACTGTCCGTGTTGACCGACCTCGCGATCCACCGAGCTCGCGCAGAATCGGCGCGCAGTCCTCCATGCTCCGGCACGCACCGCTGAGGAAGAGCGCGTTGTGATCGGCGTAGTTCCAGTACGGGATCGTAAGGCACGCGTAGTCGCCACCGTACGAGCGCAGCATGTTCTCAAACCCGAGCAGGAAGAGACGGTGCCAGTAGATGAACATGCACGTTCGGTGCGCCTCGGCAGTCGTCATCTGCTCGGTGTGGATCTCGACAAACTTGATGTACAAGCCGTCGTCCATCGACATCTCGATCGCGCGGAGGTAGAGCTCTTTCTCGATCGGAAGCATCTGGTCCCAAGACTTGCGGATGCGCGGACCGCACACGCTGCCACCACTTGTGATGATCTGCTCGGTGCCATTGCCTGCTTGCTCTTCAGGTGGAAACGCCGTCATCAGATCACCAGGAGCGAGCGTGGCGCTTTCCTCTTGCAGTGGAGCTGGCGTGTTCTGTGCTTTGGCAAAGTCGGTGTTGGTTGCGAGCGCGATCAAGAGTGCACAGCACAGGTGCGCAATGAGCTTCATGGCCGAAAGGTGCTTGCTGTCGTGGCCGCTTGCTGGTGAGTTGAGTTGTGAGAAGAGTGCACCATCGAGCGCATACCGAGCACTCGCGCCTCGACTGAGTTGCATAGCACGCATGCATGCTCGATGCGTGTGTGCATGTGCTCCATAAAAACGAGCGGAAGGCGGCGTCGCATGTGTGACTAGTGACGGAGAAGAACGTGGCGACGGAGAAGGCGTTGCATCGAGCGTGTGCACTGCGTGTCGTGGTCCGTCAGTCAGTCAGTCAGTCTCCCATCGATGGGTCGAGAGAAACGTTGGTGTGAGTGGACTCGATCGCGAGGTGCCTGCCTCAAGAGCGCAGGTCGAGTCCATCCACCGCGGTTCAGCGCGACGCCATCGTCCGCACGACTGCGAGCCTCGCCTCGCCTCGCCTCATCACCATCGACCACTTTTTCGCGCTCGCGTCGTTTCGTGCGCAAACCCCTTCAAAGTCGGTGCCTTTGGAATAGAATAATGCCGTATCACAGGCGCCGCTCAGCCAACCAGTCAATGGATGGCCGAGCGCAAAAGCTCGCAGGCGCTGCGCCGACGGTTGGTGCTCCGCGGAATCAAAATCGAAACGAGCATCGCTGCGAAAATGGTGCGTCGTCGTCGTCGTCCTGCTTCATCGACCTGCGCCGACTCTAGCTGCTGCTGCTGCTGCTGCTGTTCGGTCGCTGCGTGCGCTGCATCTGCGCGTCTGCGCGTACCTACTGACGCTGTGTCTGTCTCTATATGCGCGTATGTGTCACGACGGCTGCTGCAAACGACAACAACGACAACGATGCGTGGCTGTAGGGTGTGAACCAGTTTGTGCTTTTCGAGTCGGCGTCGGGCTACGCGCTCTTCGAGGTGGTCGAGCATGAGGAGATCGGGACGCTCCTCGCGGAGGTGCAGGAGAGCGTGAACGACCTCGCGAAGTTCGGTCGCATCGTGAAGCTCAAGGCGTTCCAGCCGTTCACGTCGGCGGAGAACGCGCTCGAGAACATCAACAACATCTCGGAAGGCATCCTTGGTGAGGACCTCAAGAACTTCCTCGAGATGAACCTGCCGAAGGTCAAGGCCGGCAAGAAGGCCAAGTTCACGCTCGGGATCCAGGACAAGAACCTCTCCCAGGCGATCTCGGACGAGCTCAAGGCGCCGTGCAACTCGAACGAGACGACGGTCGAGATCCTCCGTGGCGTGCGCTTCCACTTCAGCAAGTTTGTCAAGGAGCTCGACAACGGCAACCTCGGCAAGGCGCAGCTCGGTCTCGGCCACAGCTACTCGCGTGCGAAGGTCAAGTTCAACGTGAACCGCGCGGACAACATGATTATCCAGAGCATTGCGCTCCTCGACCAGATGGACAAGGACATCAACACGTTCGCCATGCGCGTGCGCGAGTGGTACTCGTGGCACTTCCCCGAGCTCGTGAAGATCGTGAACGACAACTACGTGTACGCGCGCTGTGCGTCGTTCATTAAGAACCGTACGACGCTCACGGAGGAGAAGCTCGACGGTCTCAAGTCGATTGTGCTCGACGAAGAGAAGGCGCAGCAGATCCTGCACGCGTCGCGCTCGTCCATGGGCATGGACATGTCGGAGATCGACATGATCAACGTTGACAACTTCACGACGCGTCTCATCAAGCTCGCGGAGTACCGTCGCCAGCTGCACGAGTACTTGATCTCGAAGATGTCGACGGTCGCGCCGAACCTCGCGGCGCTCATCGGTGAGACTGTCGGCGCGCGTCTCATTTCGCACGCCGGTTCGCTCACGAACCTTGCCAAGTGCCCGGCGTCGACCGTGCAGATCCTCGGTGCCGAGAAGGCGCTCTTCCGTGCGCTCAAGACCCGCGGCAACACGCCAAAGTACGGTCTGCTCTTCCACTCGACGTTCATTGGTCGCGCGGCGGCGAAGAACAAGGGCCGCATCTCGCGCTACCTCGCGAACAAGTGCGCGATTGCGTCGCGCATTGACTCGTTCATTGACGAGCCGACGACGAAGTACGGTGACCAGATGCGCGAGCAGGTCGAAGAGCGCCTTGCGTTCTACGAGAGCGGCGCGGCGCCGCGCAAGAACGCGGACGTGATGCAGCTCGTGTCGGACGAGCTCAAGAAGGGTAACGCCGCCGGCGACAAGAAGGACGCGAAGAAGAAGAAGGAGAAGAAGCGCGCGGCGACGGAGGACGTCGAGATGGAGGACGCGGAGAAGCCGGCGAAGAAGAGCAAGAAGAGCAAGAAGGAGAAGAAGGCGGCTGCGGTCGAGGCGGCTCCAGCGGCGCCAGCGGCGGACGCGGACAAGAAGAAGAAGAAGAGCAAGAAGAACAAGAAAGCTGAATAAAGTGTATAGTTAGCCTCGCCTTCTTGCAGCTCGTCGGGGACGTGAGAGCGGCGAGTGCCAGCGACAGCAGCCGTAGGTTCTCTCTCTTTCTTCATTCATCTCGTCTAATATATGCATCTTCTACTCGACACGTGCACATACATGCACATGCTCATCGCTTGCATCTCTGTAGCAGTTAGTTGTCCAGCGTGAGGAGCATGGCGTCGCAACGCCATTTGCACACGTCGATCGAATACAAACTCAAGACAACACACGTCACAGGCGCGTCGTTTCGCGTCCCCGGCATGAGAATAGGCTTCAGACTCGCCATCGGCACTTGCCAAGAGCACCACCATGCAACGCAGCCAACGCGCCATGGTGCCGCTCATCCCTGGGATGGTCTCGACGCACCACCGCGAGACGAGCAAGCCGGACTTTCGCAAGCGACAGATCCTCGAGCAAATGTCGAATGGCAAGGCGCTCGGCATTGAAGCTGCTGCACTCGGCATGTTGACGTCCAAGCTCAACCAACTCCGGCACGGACAGCAAGCGCCACCACCGCCGCCGCCGCCAGTGACGGCACCAACAGCAGCGAAAAGCGCTGGCAATGGCGGAAGCAGCACTAAGTACCGCGTCGACGCAACGCTGCCAGCGTGGATCACGAACGATCGCCAGGTCTTGCGCTTCTTTGGCTACTTCCAGGAGAATGCGCTCGAAGGCGGACGCGAGATGCTGCGTACGCGGCGCATTGCTCTCTGCTACTACCTGAGCGACAGCGCGCTGTCAATCTCGGAGCCGCGCGTGGCGAACTCGGGCATGGCTCAGGGCGAGTTCATGAAGCGCACGGTCGCGACCAAACCGGACGGCAGTCGCTTCAAACCACAGGACTTGCGCGTCGGCGGCAGTGTGAAGCTCTACGGTCGTGTGCTCCACCTCGTGGATTGCGACGACGCGACGCGAGCGTACTACCGCGAAGCGCTCGGTGTCGAGCTCGATGGTCCGCACAGATACCCAGACGACCAGAGCTCCCACGTGGACGAGATCGAAGCAATCAAGCGCAAGCTGCGCGCCAAGACCGCGTCCATCGCTGAGAGTCAAGCCGAAGCTACGCGCAAGTTCCACGAGAACGCACAGGTGTTGCGCTTTTACGTGTCGTGGCGCGACCCGCATCCACTCTACGCCGAGACGCGCCGATACGTACTCCACTACTACCTGAGCGACGACACGATCGAAGTGGTCGAGCCAAAGGAGCCGCCGCTCCACCCAGAGCACCAGCAACAGCGCCAGCGTGTTGGGAACCACCACTTTGCAGTACTCGTCTCGCGCCGACGCGTCGCCAAGAACGACCAGAGCAACACTGCGTCATCTGGTGTGTTTGGCGACCCGAGCACTGGGAAGCAGCTGCTGACTGACCGCGACTTGCGCTGCGGTGAGTGGGTCACGATCCTCTCGCGGCAGTTCCTCCTTGAAGACCGACCCGTTCACGCGCGACTACTACCTCGAAACGCACGGTGTGACACAAGAAAAGTGTAAGCTTGAGCCGTCAACGGCGCACACGAAGCCGTCCAAGTGGAAGCTCTTTCAGGCAAAAGCACTCGAGGACATGCGCACGTCTGAGCTCGGACAGCGCGGCTTCAGCCCTGCCATGCTCCACCGCCTTGATGCACACGTGCAGGACACCCAGAGTCGCAAGCTCAATCGTCAAGCAGCTGGAGCAGGCGAGGATGCATCGCCAACAGCACGCCTCGGACCGCCGCCAGTCGCAGCGGCGGACAACAGCTTGGATCGAAAGCAGCTGCGCTTCCGCGCCAAGTTTTACGGTCTCGACCGGAGCGACCTCAACTCTCAGCGCGAGTTCACGCTCACGTACTTCCTCGAAGACGACACGCTCATGGTCTTTGAGCCGCGCGTGAAGAACTCGGGCGTCGCTGGAGGCCGATTCCTCGATCGCGGTCGCTTCCGCAAGTGCCACGACACGTCGCGCGGCGACACGAGCTCCCGTGAGAACCAGAAGGATCGGTCGACATACTCGGCAAGCGACTTCTACGTTGGCGCTGTCGTGCGCTTTGAGTTCTCGCCGAACCAGCGCCTTGAGCTTCTCGCAGCAGACGAGCAGACACTGAGCTACTGTGAGAGCCACTGCGAGCGCTTCCCTTTCTCGAACGCGAGGTTGGTGCTCGAGCTCGCTGCAAAGGCGCTTGTGCGAGCCAAGAGCGCTGACCTAGTGCGCCGCACGTGCCGTAGCATGGACCGCGCAAGTGCGCACACACTCTCAGAAGGCGACTTCACGCGTGTATTGGACAAGTGTGGCGGACTCCAAGCGCTGAACGCGCACCAGATCCTCACACTGCCGCAAGTTTGCAGCGTCACCTCGCGACAGCGATGTACACGCAAATGGCAGCAGCAGTCGCGAGACGCCGCTGACGATCGCGTACGACGAGTTCTGTGACGCGCTGGCAAGCTGTGTGACCAAGCTCGTCGAGCCAAATGCAGCTCAGGCAACGACGAGTCGGGACGCTGGACTCGCGAAGCTTCGCAAAGTACCGACCTTGCGGACACTGCTGCGTCGTGCAGACAGCAGCAACGCGCAGACAGTGCCAGGCGACGTGTTCTTGCGCATTGCGAGCTTCTATCACGTCGGACTCTCGTCGAGCGACCTCGAGAGGCTCATGAGCAAGTTCAGTCGCGACGGCGCTGTCGAGTACCACAAGCTCTGCGACTGCGTCTTTGCGCTGCCTGCGTCTTTAGCGTCGTCTTCAACTTCACGGCCACAACAGGTAGTGGACTCGCCACGCAAGCATCAAGACTTCTCACTCCGACGCTCTCCACGCGCCTCACGCGAAGCGGACGGCGACGACGACGAGTTCGCATTCACGACCGACGACGACTTGGCACAGCACTGTGAACGGCCAGACACTGCGACTGGAGCGTTCAGCTCGCGCAAACCGCCAGTCCCAGCTCTGTCGTTCCAAGCAGCGCAAGCGACTCCACAACAAACACGATCAGCCGCACCTCGCTATGCTGCAGTGAGTGCAGTGCCACCTGCCAAGAGCGGAAGCAGCGACGCTCGCGTAGTTGCGATCCTGAGGCGCGTGTTTGGCTCGCGCAAGTACCAACTGCGTAAAGCGCTGCGCGAGCGTGACGTCGCGAAGACCGGTCAGCTTGGCGAAGAGGAGTTCATGGACGCAGTGCTAGCGCTCGAGCCGTCGCTCTCAGACGATGACACGTACGCGATCGCAGACGCCTACTTCCCGACGAACAACTCCCAGCTCGACTACACGCAGCTCCTCGAGAGTGCCTTTCGGACCTAGTCACTCTCTCTATCTCTCTCTCTCTCTCTCTCTGTATCCTAGCCATGATGCGGCTAGTAGACGTCGGATGGCGCAGCCCATGCTGGCTCCGGCGCTTGAAACACTTGACCTTCAAGCTACACCGAGACGAACCGATAGACACACAAACGCTGTTAGCGTCGCTTGCTGCCAGTTGTACCGACCACGACGCCGCATGTCGCTCACCTCGTACTCGAGTGCGTGGAGCCAGATCTTGGAGCAGTGGAGCTGCGTCTCGTTGAATGCCTCGTCCGCGCCGACGTGGCACCACGAGCACGTACGCGCCATGAACTCCTCTTCGCTCTCGCTCGCTTGCTGCGGCGTCGAGAAGTCGCCGTCTTGGCGCGGCGGCAGCTGCTCTTTCGTAGCCTTTGCAAGTGCAATCGCGTCGAGGCGCGCTTGGGTCTCGCCAAAGTGGAGCTGACCACCATAGCACGGGTCGTTCGCGATCGGGAAGCCAATGAGTTGCAAGTGGAGACGAATCTGGTGCGTGCGGCCAGTGATGGGCTTGCACTGCACGACACTCGTCGAGTTGCCATTGCGCACGAGGCGCACGACAGTCTCCGACGGTTTGCCGTCGGCGTGGCACTCCCACACGCCATCGCGCGCAGAGAGACACCGCAGTGGACAGCTGATCACGAGTTCGTTTGCGTCTGTGAACGAGATGCTGCTCGCTGCGCACTTTTGCTGCGCAGTCTGCACGATCTGCTGCTGGACGTCGGGCGTCAGCTCGGTCGGGAAGAGCCCGCGACTGCGCGCCAAGTACGTCTTGGACGCCTGCCGCTCCGCTGAAGCAGGTTGGGGGCGAGCCGAACTGTCAGTCCTGAACCAGCACCAACACTGTTGAGGCAAGTGAAGCATGGACGTACCAATGCAGAGCGACAGCGACTTGGCCTTGGCAGGGTGCTTGGCAAACAGCACGATCCCTGTTCACAGCCACGCATTCGCACCCGCAAGCAAGCGAGTGAGTGCACGAGTATCGTCACCTTCGCTGCGTGCTCAGCAAGCGCGTGGCCGAGACGTACCGGACGTGAGCCGGTCGAGGCGATGCACAATGTGGAGCATCGCGAGCTCAGGTCGCATGTGCTGCACGATCGCGAGGAGCGAGTTGTAGCGATACGCGCCGCACGGATGCGTCGCGATCGACGGCGGCTTGCACACTACGAGCTGTACAGACGTATGTGGCGCTGTGAGCTCGAGGACGACGCATGCTAGAGGCAGGAGAGTTGCATGAATGGGCACATGAGCGCACCACATCGTCGTCTTCGTGCACAATCGCAACGTCTTCCCCTGAGACTGGCGGCTCGTGGCGATGCGCTTTGTGCACAATGAGGTCGCCATTCTTGATGAGCGCGTCGGGTGCCACGAGCTGTCCGTTCACAGTGATGCGACCTGACTGGATCGCGAATCGCTACGAGCACAAGCAGTTGGGAGTTTGAGTTGCCAGTGCACAGCAGCACGAGTGCAAAGAGCAAACGTACGTAGTACTCGGGTGTGTTGGCGCCAAACTCGGTTGAGAACACTGCGAGGAGCTCTCTGCCGTACCAGCGCTCCTTCGCGTGCGTGCGGAACTCGTACACGTACGGCTTGACCATGCGATAGCCTGTTGCACACGTTCGCATGAGCGTGTCACGACCACTGTGAGAGAGCAGTAAAGACACCCATGTCACGCAATACACAGTCGCGAAAGCCCAGTACCATTCGCAAACGAGTACTCGACCGGCGCAGCAGCCGCAGGCTTGCGCGATTCGCGCTTGGGTCGCTTCTGGTGCTCCTGGCGCTCGGCACGCGCTTCCTGTGCGCGCAGCTGCTTCTTGCGCTGGCGCTTGCTGAGTGCTGGCTCGAGCGACTCGCTCGCAACCACTACTGCTGTCTCGTCGTGTTGCTCATGCGGAGGCACTGCCGCAGCAACGGTCTCGCTGTCACTCGCATCGCGGACACGCGCCGTCTCAAGTACGTCGATGTTGCTCATCACGCGCCAAGTTGCTACTCGATCAATCCGATCGCTCAGTTTTCGAGAGCAATCGCACACAAATGAATTGCACTACAATAGTGAATTCAAGTCACAATGCTTAGTGAAGCTGCGATTCGGTGTCTTGAGTGGATCTGGTGGCTCCTTGCGCTCGACTGCTTGCACTACCTACAGGCGATTCAGCCACGACATCTCGCGGTCAAACACAGCGCGCGCTTCGTCCGACTTGGCGTCCTTGCGCCGCTTGAACTGGACATTTGGCGAGTACTGATGCAAACACGCGCATGCGCACACAAGCGTCAGCCATCTCGGAGCTCGCACACACGTACGAGCAGCACACTCGACGCACTTTGAGGTTGAGATGACGCGTCACTTGCGCGCGGATCCAGCGCTCTTGGCTTTGCAGCCGGCGCTCAATGCCGGCGACCTTGCGCTTCGAGATCGTCTGGTTCTCCGAGTTGAGACGCTGTGGCTCCCAGAAGAGCACGACGCGGCGAAGGTCCGGCGCAACGCTCGCCTGCGCATGCATATACCAGTCGATTCCGCGCATCAGCCACGCTCGAGAGCAAACTGCTGAGTCACAGCTCAGTCCGCACCTCGACAATGCTCGCAACGACGTCCGTCGCGTTCGAGTCCGAGTCTTGCAGGATCAGCGTCTGGACAAAGTCGGTCACTGAGAGCTCGATGCGCTCCTGACGGTACGAGATGCGCTCGACGTTCACTTTCTTCGGCTTCTTCTCGAGCGGCGCCGAGTTCTTCGTCTCTGCAGCACGCACGAGTGGTCGGTAGCATCAAGCACGTGAGCACTTCGTAGAGACACTGCCCGACGCGCAGCAGCTACAAGCAGGAGCACGAGAACAGAGCGTACTTGGAAGCGCCATCGACTCGGCGTTCTTGCCTGAGCGCGACGAGCCGCCTGGCTGCAAGTCATCCAAGACCTTGAGCAGCTTCTTCTTTGAGATGCGCTCAGTCGCACGCTCAATGCCCTCGTCGTCGTCCTCGTCGTCGTCTTCAGTGCCGTCATAGCGGTAGCTTTCAGCATCGTCGTCGCGAGAGTCGTCCTCATCGTCATCGCTCTCGTCAGCATCGTCGGACACAGAGCGCCGCGTGCTCGGGTGGCGTTTGTCAAACGTCTGCATCTTGCGCTCGAACTCGCTCGGCTCGAGCGCGAACAGGTCGTCCACTTCGCTCAGAAACTCCTCCGTCTCTTGGTCGTTCTCGTCATCGTCTTCATCGTCGCCGTCGTCGTCGTCTTCTTCTTCGAGTGCACCAAAGCGGTCTTGCTTGGCTGCGGCGCGCGGCCCGCGCTTGCCGCTCTGCTGCTGCTGCTCCTGCATCTGCTTGAACCACTCCTCGATCTCTCTCTCGTCGTTCTGTTCCACATCACTAGCGTCAGCTCTAGCCCGCTAGCTATCGGCATTGTACAGTGCACGCAACCACTTGAGCAAAGAGCTCGCACCTCGTCGCGCTCGTCTTCGCCAAACACAGCATGCGTCTTTGGCACAGTCGAGGCGCTGGTCGGTCCGCTGCGCTTGTTCTTGCGCGCATCCGCAACTGTCGACACGCGGAAGAGGCGGTGCTGCTGGTTGAGGCGAGCAGGAGATGCGGTCGGTAGTGCACGCAGCAGCGCTGCAGTGCGCGCGAGCTGCCTCGAGTGCGCGATCGTTGCCATATTGCGCTGCTACTCGAGTTTGGTTGGTGGCTTTTGGCTTTGGCTTTTGGTTTGCAAGTCACAAACCATCTGGCGCGCCCCAGATGTGAGATGTGGAGCACAACACGGCTCGCTCCAGATGGTGTGCCTCTTTGTGGATATTCGCACTTTATCGGCGCGTCACAGTTTGTACTTCAAGTGGCGCAGCTGTCTCAGGTCGAACTGTATTCGATATGCACACACTAAAATTGTATGCAGCAATCCAACAGACAGACTGCTGCGAGCGATTCCGTCGGCAAGGACCACACAAGCAGCGCGTGGGGGGCAAACCTCGTTTTACACCAGCGCTGCTCGAGTCGACCATGATGCTCCAGAGCTCTCGCCGCGCAGTGCTCCGCGCCGCCGCGCGCGCCGCCGCCGCCCCTGCAACGCGCTCGCTCGCGACTACTGCCGTTGCGTCCTCGCTGACTCGCTCGCAGCACGTTGCGCCGATCGCGCTCGCTGCTGTGGCGCACGCAAAGCATGCGCTGCCAGTGACGCGCCGCGGGTTCTCGAGCGCAGCAGGTACGCCAGTGGACGTACCAGTGCCGTCCATGGGCGACTCGATCTCGGAAGGTACGGTCGTCGAGTGGCTCAAGAAGCCGGGCGACTTTGTCGAGACCGACGAAGTCGTCGTTGTGCTCGAGACCGACAAGGTGAGCGTCGACGTGCGCGCGCCGTTCTCCGGCACGCTTGCGCAGCACCTCGCTGCGATCGACGACAACGTGCTCGTCGGCGCGCCGCTTTTCCAGCTCGTGCAGGGCGAAGGCTCGTCGTCGGGTGCTGCGCCGGCTGCTCCAGTGGAGGCTGCGGCACCTGCTACTCCTGCTGCGGCAGCTCCAGCGGCAGCGGCCTCGACGCCTGCGGGCGAGCCAGAGATCGTGAACGTGCCGTCGATGGGCGACTCGATCTCGGAGGGCACGATCGTGCACTGGTCCAAGAGCGTGGGCGACCACATTGCTGCGGACGACGTCGTGGTCGTGATCGAGACCGACAAGGTGAGCGTTGATGTGCGTGCGCCAAAGGCTGGCGTGATCCAGGAGGTGCTCGCCAAGGTCGAAGAAGTCGTCACGATCGGCGCGCCGCTGTTCAAGTTCGTGCCAGGTGCTGCACCGGCGGCCGCGGCGGCCGTGCCAGTCCAGGCTGCGGCTCCGACGCCAGCGGCCCCAGCTTCGACGCCGGCACCGACTCCAGCGGCTGCTCCGGCAAAGTCGCCTGCTGCGACTGCGCCGCAGACGAGTTCGACGCACCCGCTGCTGCTCGCGCCGGAGCGTGCGACGCGCCGCGAGAAGATGAGCCGCATGCGTCTGCGCACGGCCGAGCGCTTGAAAGAGTCGCAGAACACGTCGGCGAGCCTCACGACGTTCCAGGAAGTCGACATGACGAACATCATCAACTTGCGCAAGCAGTACAAGGACGCGTTCGAGGCGAAGCACGGTGCGAAGCTCGGCTTCATGTCGGCGTTCATCAAAGCGAGCGCCTCGGCACTGCTCGAAGTCCCAGGTGTGAATGCCATGATCGACGACGCGCACCAGGAGATCGTGTACCGCGACTACGTTGACATGAGCGTCGCCGTGTCGACGCCAAAGGGTCTCGTCACACCTGTGCTCCAGAACACCGAGTCGATGGGCTTTGCGGACATTGAGAAGAAGCTTGCGGAGCTCGCGGAGCGTGCGCGCGCTGGCAAGCTCACGCTCGAAGAGATGACCGGCGGGAACTTCACGATCTCGAACGGCGGCGTCTTTGGCTCGCTCATGGGCACGCCGATCATCAACTTGCCGCAGTCGGCGATCCTCGGCATGCACGCGACGAAGCTCCGCCCAGTCGTACTCAACGGCGAAGTCGTTGCGCGTCCGATGATGTACCTCGCGCTCACGTACGACCACCGCTTGATCGACGGCCGAGAGGCTGTGACGTGCCTCAAGGGCATTGCGGACAAGATCGAGAACCCAGAGCGTCTCTTGCTCGACCTCTAGAGCGCTCGGTCGGGTCACTTACGCACTGTCGATGGTGTACGTCCCATGGAGGGACGCACGCTCGCGAGCAGATACACTGACCGATACGTGGCGGCGGCTGTGCAGAGGCATTCACTGGCTCTCTCGACTGTTGTAGACACTTGCAGGAGTGAACGAATGAACGACTGCGAGTGATGCGCTGAGGGTGCTGGTGCTGCTGTCGTCGCTCTCGCTCGCTACGTGGGTCCGCAAGTCCGATCCGAGTCCTTTGCGATCGCAGAGTTCATTCTGTGATCACCGCAGTCAGTTCCTTTGCTATTCCTGGTTCTTCGGCTTGAGTCAAGCTCGACATTGACGTCAAATCGACGGAGCTCTGAAGCACACGGTGCCAGGCGACGAGCTCCCACGTGCTGTGTCGTCGACGGGCGCTCGAGAGATGGCCGACGCGCTTGCCAGCCCACGGTCGCCGAATGGCGTGTTTGCTGGACCGACGAGGACTCGACCGATGCACAGCATCGGCGGCTCAGGCGACGAAGACAGCGTAATGACGCCGCAGCGCTGGGCAACCATTGTACCGACTGTCGCGGCGGCGCCATCTCCACCACCCAAGATCCGACGACTCTCGAGTCGCATTCGCTCGATTACTCGCACGACTCAAGTCCATCCGATGGCGCCTGCACCACGCCGACGCACCCGGTGGAGTCGCCCAAGCACTGCGTTCAGGAAGAACGTGCGTGGTGCAGTGTCGAGGATGTCGTTCCGTGTCACCGACACCAGTCTGAACGCAACCTGGCGGCATCGATATCGCTCCGACGTGTGGCTCCACGCTGCGCAGACGCTGTCGATCCTGTTGCGCAACTCGATCGCGTGCGTCGCCTGCATCTGGTGCTCGACGCTCTTCTTCAGCCACGGCAATGCGCTGTCCGGCAAGTCGGCAGAACACCAGTCCGACTTTGAGTTCCTCGCAGGCACTGCGGTCGCGTGTCACGCAGCGTACTACTGGATGTTCCTAGCTGCACACACACCAGCGCTCTTGCCCCTCGAGTTCGCGGCCTTGCGCGAGCGCAATCGATCGACGACGTTTCTGTTTTGTGTCCAGCGACTCGTACGGCACACGTTCTCTACCTACGTGAGCTCGCTCGCGTTGCTCGCCGCCTACCTCGCACTCTTCCACGTGTTGCCGCCCGCACTTCGACGGGCCCATGTACAGTTCTACGTCAGTGTGTTTTGCTCGTACATCTACAACATGAGCCTCGCCGTAGCACTGCGGCGCATCTTTCGGAACGAGACTGTCATTGGACTCAGCCGCCAGCGCCTGAGCAGCTTCCAGCACCGAGCGTGCGTGTGCACGGCCGTGAACTTCATCAAGATGTCGGTGCGCATGGCGCCGATGCTCATTACAGTCTTGCTCGCTGGACTCTACGTCCAGCTCACGAGCGGCTACCAAGTGAATGGCGACTGGGACTTCCTCGCGTATACACTCGGGAGTCTCGCGTTCAAGGTCGCGATCAAAGAGGTGGCAAAGCTCGGGATCGTGCGGCTCAAGGTCCAGGACCCGCACACGGTCTTCCTCGTCGTGGGCTTACCGACGGTCTTGGTCGACACGCAAGTGCGTATCATGCTCCAGCGCGTCCAGAGTACGAGGTACACACTGGTGTGGACGTTTGGCATGGCAGTGCTCGAGATCGCAATGCGGCTCGGCAAAGTCCTGTGGACAAAGCGGCGACTGCAGCGTCGTGGCTCGCGCGTCGGATCAACAGCCGTAGCACAAATCGCAGTACAGGCGCGTGGCACGAGCAAGAGTGGGGCCACTGCGACGGTCGCGAAGAAGTTTGGCTCGCTCCACGACGACACGCGCGATATGCAGTGGAAGATCCACACCGCTGCGTTCCAGATCGCCGAGTCGTACGCCAACATGTCGGCCGAGTACATCGCAATCGGCTGCTCCACGTGCGTGCTCTACTTCTACTGGGACCATCCCAAGTACAACCTCCGCGACTACAAGCGCAGCGTCGACACTGCTGCGTCGCCCAACATCCTCTGGCGTCAAGCGCCAACGCTCGCGCTCCAGGTCGGCGTCGAGATCGTCGTGGACTACATCTCGAGTGTGTTTGAGATCGGCGAAGGCATCGACTTTCACGAGATCCGGCGCTACCGCGTCTACTTCGGCTTCCTCTTTGTCTGCATCGCGTCCGTGAACATCCACATCTGCGTCATGATGTACATGGATGTCGAGTAGGCTCCAGTCCGTCCTCTCACGATCGCCGATGAGGAGCTCGACACACCATCGACATCGGTCCGAGTCGCATTCAAGTCTCGCATAGCGAAGCGACTCTCAACTTTGACGACACACTCTCACTCGCGATCCTCAAGGCTCACACTGCGTTCCATTGCGTCACAAGAGCATCTGCTCGCACGCAGCCAGGACTTGCTCAGGTGTCATTGTGCTGATCCGGCACACCTCGAGCATCGTCGTGATCTGCTCGAGCTCAGACGACACCCGGCGTCCGTCGCTCTCGCTCAATGCGCTCTGGATCGCGAGCACTCGACTCGGCTCAAGCGCAAACAAGTGGGTCAGATCCACGAGCTTGCGCACGTGGCGCTTTGATCGCCCGGCGCAGCGCTCGAGCACATCGAGCAAGACGCTGACGTCCAGTGAGAACTGAGCGCGTGCCTTCGGCGTCCAGACAGCCGCGCTCTGGTGCGAGTACGAGTCGCTCGCAGCCATGGCGGCATCGAACACAAGGTCGTCGAGCGCCGACGCAACGCCCTTGACAAGGCGCGAGCGACAGTCGGTGCTGAGGCGCTCGCGCGCAACGGCGAGGACGCGGTCGAGCAGCGCAAAGCTCGCGCCAATCGCTGGCGACACATCTTGTGGCAGCACAGCACTCGCATCGCTCGCACTCGCGCTGCTGGCATCTCCAAACAGACTGTGCACGACGCACACAGACGCACACGCACATCGTTTGAACGATGAGCGACAGGCTCATCACAGAGACTCAAGACAGCAGTTGTAGCAGCAAATGCATCGTACCTTTGCATGTAGAGCTTCATGTCGCGCCGCCATGCAACTCCAACGACGTCGACGATGCTCTGAAGCAGCCGCTGCGAGAGCGCTTTGAACTCGGCGATCTGCCGCTCAAAGATCGAGCGCGCGAAGATCAATTCTTCTTCTTCGCGCGCTGCTGCCGCTGCTGCAGCTCTGGCCGCTGCCTCCTCCGCTTCTGCGCTCTGTTTCGTCTCGCTGCGCTGCTCTGCAGCGTCTCCCGCACCGCTACTGCCTTCGGTCGCAGTGTCGCCACCACGACCAAGCAAGCTCCGCATCGTCTTCGACCCGACCGAGTACGCGGCAGAGAACGCTGCGGTAGGACCAATGAGCGAGCCGGGGCCGGCGATCGCATGGCGCACAGCCACTGCTTCTTCGCGCGTGAGCACGGCGTTCGACGCTGCTTGCGCTGCGCTCTGGAGCACAGATTTGGAGTATGCGAGGTGGATCTGGAGCACGTGCGACCGCGACGTGTTCGACTGAACGACCTTCTTCGTGAGCTCGAGGAACACGCTCGACTGCTCCCACGCCGCCAAGAGCTCGGCTATCGACTCGAGCGCGCTCACAACAACGCAGACGTCTGCGACGGCAACCACTGCGTTGGTGGAGCCGTGAACGTTGATCGCACGAGCGCGGCGCTCGCACTCGCGCAACATCGCGCGCAAGAGCACATGGTGCACGTGCGTCAAGTAGAGGAACCGGTGCTCCTCGCTCGCCATGAACACGAAGCGGCGGCACATAAAGTCGAGCAGCGACGCAAAGTCCAGCGCACTGTGCGGCACGGCACTGCGCTCGTCAAGGAGCCCGTCGCTGCTGTCGTCGAGACTGATCACCCACGCTTTCGCCTCGCCGTCTGGGAAGATCGCGTGCGAGAGCATGTGCGTCGCGTACTCAACGTCGACGTGCGTCCAGGCAATGAAGACCGCCATGTCGTCTGTGAACACGTCGATGCACCGCGGGAAGACCGAGCGGTCGTGCGAGTTCGCGTACGACGCATACGCAAACGTGTCGTCTATCGTTTGCTCAAAGAGCAGGACTTCGTCGAGTGTGTGGCAGAACAGCGCCTTGTGCTGCGTTGGCCAAAACAACAGGGAACAGTGCACCTGTGTCAGTCAGTCTGCTAGCGAGTCGGTTCGCACCAGGTAGGAAGAGTGTCCAGCTAGACGCACCGCAATGAGACTCGGGATGTCTTTCCGGAGCTTGCGCTGCACGGCACGAATGAGACCACGCAGGAGCAGCACTTGCGCGTCACAACACGGCAGCGCCGCACGCTGCTTCTCGAGCTCGGGCGTGAGCACTGCGTGCAAGAATGGCGCGTGCGCGTGCACTTGCGTCAGCACGTGGCTCAAGACCCACTCGGGCTTTGCCAAGCGGTTCGTCGGACTCGCTGTTTGCTCAAAGTGGTACTGGAAGCGCACAACGAGCGCTTGCAGCAGCGTTTCGATCGCCCAGAGCTCACGCGTCGGCGATTGGGCATTCGGTGCAGAGGCAGAGATCACAGCCGCGCTCTCTTGGCTCAGCTGCAGCGCGAGCAAGTACGCAAACGCCTGACCTACTGCCTCGAGCTTTGTGCTCTGCTCTCGCAATGTCATGCCAGCAGATTGGCATGGGACGCCCACATCGTAACATCAGCTGCAGTATCGATCCGCTCCAGACATGTCTGAGCGCACAACCACGCACCTTCGCCTCAAGGTCTTCAGTGGAGATCTCTGCTGGCCACGCGATAGCTTCGAGAGTCTGCTGAAGCTTCTCGAGCGCAAACGTCTTGAGGTCCTGGGTGAGCGCAGCGATGCGGTGCTCAGCGATCGCCTATGCGTTGCAGTGACACAGAGCAGAGCAGTCAGTTAGACGCCATGAAAAGCAGACTCGCGGCCTCGCAGTGCGGCACACACAAACGTACGTGGACGTGCGTGTACTCGACCGGCAGCGCAGCAGCAAACGCAGTGAACGCCTGGAACGCATCGAGCGCGCTCTGAGTCGCCTGGACAGCTTCAGCTCGCGCGTGCTGGCTCAGCCGCTCGACTTTGAGCGCGGCGCGAAAGTACGCAGCGCGCGCTTCGAGCGCTACGAGCTTGTGCTGCGCAGGCGCAACGAGCGCTGCAACGTCGCGAAAGTGGTGCTCCGAGTCGCTCAGTTCACTCACGAGCGCCGCCACGTCTGCATGGACCTCGGCCGCTTGCGCATCAACGTCATTTGCACTGCTACTACCGTCGCTAGCGTTGAGAAGGAGCAACTGCTGCTGCGTTTGCGCGTCGAGCGCTTCGAGCTGCGCGTTTGCGGCAGCAAAGTCATCCTGTGCAGCCACGTGGAGCTCGCGCAGCGCTACCGAGACACTCGCCCAGTCGAGAGCGTCAGTGCGTTCTCCGGACTCGTCCTCGGGATTCGTTGCAGCGAGCACGTCGCTGTCGAGGCGACAGCGCGTCGCTGCAGGTACGCGCGCGAACACAGCGTCGCTCAACTGTGCCAGACGCGCATCAAGACGCGCCTCGAGCATCTTGGTAGTTTGATTGAATCGAAGGAACTGACAAAGTCGAGCGAAGTGGTTCACACTTCAAATTTCGACGTTTAAATACAAGCGCCTCGCGTTTTGAGATGTGATTTTCTTTCGATGACGCGATCATGAAGCAACCATATCGATTTGAAGAACAAAATGTAAACGAATGGAGCATTCATTGAGCCAATCACACTGGACTCGTTTATCAGTCTTTGATCGCCACGCGCGACTCGCGTCGAGAGCTGCTGCGTCCAGCGCATCGAGCAAGCTGAGCGAGGGCCGCAGACTGGTTGCTCGGCACGAGCAGTCCGCATGGTGCAGCTTGAAGCAGTCGCGCCAAAGCAGGTGGTGTCGTCAGCATGACGCTACCATGTTGGCGGTGGGTGCATCGCTGCCACTCACTTTCTAGTGGAGGGAGCCACGCGTCTCGATTGCAGCGTAGTTTGGGTCCTTAGAACGATTTATTTTCGGCTTTTCTGGTTTCTTGGGTTTCGATTGTGCTGTTTGTTTGAGGCACTTGCTCAAAAATACTTGAATCGCTGATTTGGGCAGCCCGCATCGACTGCATTCGGCATTGTCCTGCTCCTACATTTCTCTATATTAAACGCCTTCCAACGTTTTGCTGACGTCCTGCAAGGATTTCATTCCGGACGCTCACTTCTGGATTCGCGCAGTCATGGGGAAGAAGACACGGGCGACGACAACGACATCGACATCCAAGACAACGACAAGTGGTGGCGCAATGACAGCTGCCTCGAGCGACACAACACGCCAGCAAGAGCTCGTGCCGCTCCTCGCTACAAAGCAAACTGCTGCGTCGTTCCGCGACGGCGAGTGCGTCCCAGAAGCAGAAGATGTGCCGTCGCTCACGTCGTCGCAGCGCCGCTCGGATGACGACCGCGTCGTGTTCCTCATTGTGCCAGGACTTGGTGACGACAGCGCGAGCGCCGATGCGATTGTCAGCGGACTGCTTGCGAGCTCGCGCGTGCGCGGCGTGCAGCTCGATGCGCTTGAGAAACTCGTCAAGATCGAGACGACGGAGCGCGTGGACGAGCACATCGAAGCTGCGCTCGCAGAGGTTGTGCGCGACGTCACGCCTGGGAACCTCGTCGCGTACCCTGTATGGCAACATCGCGACCGCATTGTCAAGCTGCGCATCGATGGCATGCGCTGCATGACGAACTGCGGCACGCAGGTGATCCGCGCACTCGAGAAGATCCCCGGTGTGCTGCACATCCACGTGGACTCCAAGTCCAAGACTGCGGACGTAGCACTCGCAAAGGGCTCGACGGCGACGGAAGTGGATTTGATCAAGTACATCCGCGCAGCGAACCCGCGCTTCGACGCGTTCATCGCCAAGGATTCGGGACGCGAGCGCACGAACTCGATCCCAGGCGCTGTGCTACTTAACATCGAAGGCATGAGCTGCGCGAAGAACTGCGCGACGAAGGTGCAGAAGGCGCTGAGCGACGCGGACGGCGTGCTCGAAGCGACTGTGGACTTTGCCACCAAGCGTGCGACAGTGATCTTGGCGCCTGACAGCACGCTCTCAGACGACGACCTCGTCGCGATCGTTGCGAGCGCAGGCGCCAAGTTCAGTGCGTCGCTGTACCAGCCGTTCACAGGTCACGACTCGCGCGTTGTGCACTTGACGATTCATGGCATGAGCTGTGCGAAGAACTGTGCGCGCAAGGTCCAGGACACGCTCAACGACGCGTCTGGCGTGATCAGCGCGAAGGTGGACTTTGCCAGCAAACTCGCGACTGTGTTCCTCGAGCCAGGTAGTCGCCTAAACGAATCGGATCTGATCGAGATCGTGCGCTCTGCTGGCGCGAAGTTCAGCGCTTCGCTGTCATCGCCCACGCGCGAGCCGCGCACTGTGCTCCTGAACGTCAGCGGCATGAGCTGCGCGAAGAACTGCGCGACAAAGGTGCAGAAGGCGCTGAGCGACACGCCCGGCGTCACGAGCGCAGCCGTGGACTTCAAGCTTAAGCGCGCGACCGTGGTCGTGGACGCTGCGAGTGCGCTCTCGAACAGCGACTTGGTGCAAGTCGTGCGCAGCGCAGGCGCCAAGTTCGACGCGTCGCTGTACGTCTCGTTGCCACGCGCTGTCGTGCTCGACGTCCTTGGCATGAGCTGCGCGGCGAACTGCGCTCGCAAAGTCGAGTCAGCGCTGAAAGACGCCGATGGTGTCGTGTCTGCAGCTGTGGACTTTGACACGAAGCGCGCGACTGTGCTCGTCGACGCGTCAAGCGCGCTCACGGACGCCGACCTCGTCGCACTCGTCAAGAGCTCAGGCGCCAAGTTTGATGCGAGTGTCGTGTCGTCGACGCGTAGCTCGACTGGAGCGCCGACGCAAGTGGATGCGCGCGATGCCATTGGAAGCATGATCAGCTCCACGAGCAGAGTCTACGGCTCGATCGTGTCGTCGTCAGACGACACGAAGCCCACGGACGTGACGTTGTCAGTCACAGACGTTGCGGACGGCAGTGACATTGGTGAAGCCGTGCTGCTCGTGGGTGGCATGACGTGCAACTCGTGCGCGAACTCGGTCGAGAACGCGCTGAAGCAAGCGGACGGCGTGCTCTCTGCTGTCGTGAGCTTTGCGACTGAGAAAGCGACTGTGCGCTTTGACAAAGACATTGTCGGCATCCGCACGCTCATCGAGACGGTCGAAGACATTGGCTACGACGCGTCGTACGTCTCTGGCGCAGAGGCGCAGCGAGCGCTTGGCGACCAGCGTGCGAAAGAGATCACGCGGTACCGCAACGACTTCTTCGTCGCAGTGCTCTTTACGTTCCCGATCCTGCTCATCATGATGGTGTTTGGCAACATCGAGCCGATTGAGAGCGGTCTCATGTCGCTCGTGTTCCGCGGCGTGTCGTGGATGGCGCTCATTGTCGGGATCCTCGCAACGCCAGTGCAGTTCTACTCAGCTCGACGCTTCCACGTGGACGCGTGGAAGGGACTGAAGAACCGCGCGCTCGGCATGTCGTTCCTCGTCTCCATGGGCTCGAACGCGTCGTACTTCTACGGTCTCTTTAGCATCATCCGCAGTGCAATGCTGAACGAGTCGAGCGTTGCGAGCCCCGACATGTTCATGACCGCGTCAATGCTCGTGGCGTTCGTGATCCTCGGCAAGTACCTCGAAGCAGTTGCGAAGGGCAAGACGTCGGAAGCACTGAGCAAGCTCATGGACCTCCAAGTCAAGTCGGCGAGTCTGCTCATCTTGAGTGCCGACGGCTCGCGCGTGATCGAAGAGAAGGTCGTTCCAATCGACTTGGTCCAGCGTGGCGACGTGCTCAAGGTCGTGCGTGGCTGCTCTGTGCCAGCAGACGGCGTCGTCGTGTACGGCGAAGGTCGTTTGAACGAGTCGATGCTCACAGGCGAGTCGAAGACGATCAAGAAGGTGCCGGGCGACAAAGTCCTCGGCGCGACTGTGAATGTCGAAGGGCTCTTCCACATGAAGGTCACAGGCGTTGGGAACGACACGGCGCTGAGCCAGATCATCCGGCTCGTCGAAGATGCGCAGACGTCGAAAGCGCCGATCCAGGCGTACGCGGACTACATCGCGTCGATCTTTGTGCCAGCGGTGCTCGTGCTCTCGTTCCTCACGTTCCTCGTCTGGTACGTCCTTTGCCTCGCCGACGTGATCCCGAGCGGCTGGATCCCCAAGACCGACGGCTCGTTCGTGTTTGCGTTCAACTTTGGCATTGCGACGCTCGTGGTCGCGTGTCCGTGCGCACTCGGGCTTGCGACACCGACTGCTGTCATGGTCGGCACGGGCGTTGGCGCAGAGCACGGCGTGCTGATCAAGGGCGGCGAGCCGCTCGAAGCCGCGCACAACATTGACACGATCCTGTTTGACAAGACCGGGACGCTCACAGTCGGCGAACCGGTGGTCACAGACGTGGTCATCCTGAGCAAGAAGCTGAGCGCCGAGGAGCTGATCGTGATGGCTGGGTCCGCGGAGCTCGGGAGCGAGCACCCACTGAGCAAAGCGATCATCGACTACGCCAAGTTCATCTCGAAGTCGCTCGACCAGCCCATGCAGTTCTCTGGCGTCTCTGGTCGCGGCATCTCGTGCACAGTCGGCTCGCACTCGGTCGTGATCGGGAACAAGGAGTGGATGGTCGACAACGAGATGGCGCGCATGGACAGCATCGTACTGTACCAGGCGACACAGACGTTCCAGAGCGCCGGCAAGACGACAATCTACATGGGCGTGAACGGTGAGCTGAGCGCCGTGTTTGGCGTCGCAGACGCACCGCGTCCAGAGGCGATTCGCACGATCAAGAAGCTCACGCAGATGGGACTAGACGTCTGGATGGTCACGGGCGACAACGCGCGCACGGCGATCACGATCGCGGACCAGCTCGGGATCAAGCGGCGCAACGTCATGGCTGAAGTGATCCCGTCCGAGAAGTCGTCAAAGGTGAAGAAGCTCCAGAGCGCCGGTCGCATTGTCGCAATGGTCGGCGACGGGATCAACGACTCGCCAGCGCTCGCGCAAGCGAACTTGGGCATAGCGATCGGCGCTGGCACGGAGATCGCAGTCGAGACTGCTGGCATGGTGCTCATGAAGTCGAACCTCGTCGACGTCATCACTGCACTCGACCTCTCGCGCACGATCTTCAATCGCATTCGACTCAACTACGTCTGGGCACTCGGGTACAACTGTCTGCTCATTCCACTCGCTGCCGGCGTGCTCTTCCCGTTCGGCTTCCGCATCCCGCCAATGTTTGCTGGCGCCGCGATGGCGATGTCGTCGGTCTCCGTCGTGACGTCGTCGCTGCTGCTGCGCAAGTACAAGCCGCCAGTGCTGCCGCCAGACTTTAGCGTGCACAAGCAGAAGTCGCTGCTGTTCAAGAAGCCGTTGGTCACGACACCGCTGCTTGCGTCCAGCAGCCTCGAGTAGGATCGACGAAGCGAGCGAGAGAGAGAGCGAGAGAGAGAGCGCGAGAGCCTCATCCTATGCGGCACGGACCGATGAACGAATGGACGGACTGAACGAACGAATGGCCATGTGCCATGAACATTGCTTACCGATGCCACCATGCATCAATTCAAGTGGATCTACTTGGGCGGCATGCGGAGCGCACCGTCGAGACGAATGACTTCGCCGTTGATCATCTTGTTCTCGACGATCGACTGCACGAGCTGCGCAAACT
Organism: Globisporangium parvum; assembly: GCA_023333885.1. Classification (NCBI taxonomy): domain Eukaryota; phylum Oomycota; class Peronosporomycetes; order Pythiales; family Pythiaceae; genus Globisporangium; species Globisporangium parvum. The sequence goes on from JAASFT010000133.1 coordinate 30,342, forward strand.
CCGATGGTTCGCCGAGGCGGCTCGGGAACGGCACGGTTGCACCGAGCTGCTGCTGCACCTTCTCTGGGAGACCAGCAAGCAGCGGCGTCTTGAACAGGCCTGCGCGATAGACAGCAGACGCACATAGAGCGCAGTTGGCCTCCATGCGAGAGGCTGCTGCTGATGCAACTGATGATGGCAGTAGAAGCACATACCTGGGGCGATCGTGTTCACGCGAATGCCGTACGACGACAGGTCGCGCGCGAGCGGAAGCGTCATGCCGACAATCGCACCCTTGCTCGCAGCGTACGCCGCCTGACCGATCTGTCCGTCGTACGCAGCAATGCTCGCAGTGTTGATGATCACGCCGTGCTCGCCGCACTCCAAGCCCGTGCCCTTTGCCATGCTGCATGCACATTAAGCACGTGTGCATTGAATGAGTCACCCAGTGCCTCGGCTCGACAGCATAGACAATGTGTACACGTACCGTTCGGCTGCGAGACGCGCGACGTTGAACGAGCCGACCGTGTTCACGGTGAGCGTCTGCTGGAACTGGAAGAGCTGGTGCGGACCCTTCTTGCTCAGCGTCTTGATCGCGTACGCAATGCCCGCGCAGTTCACGGCCGTGTTCACAGGCTCGCCGAACGCCGACTCGGCGAGGTCGAGCGCTGCAATCACGTCGTCTTCATTCGTGACCTGCACGCACGAGCACATGGGGCAGTAGCAGCAGCTCCACTCATTAGATATAATGCCTCGTAATGATGCGAGTGCACTCAGACAGCAAAGAAAAGCGAGCAAACGCACGTCCGTCGGGCTGAAGTGGCAGTTCGTGCCGAGCTCGCGCGCGACGTTCACGCCGTCGCTCGTCGGCAAGTCGCAGAGCACGACGCGCGCGCCGTTCTTGATGAAGCGCTGGGCCGTGGCTTTGCCGAGACCCGAGGCGGCGCCAGTGATGATCGCAACGCGGGACGAGAGCGCCATGATGTCGGAGCGAGTGAGTGGTCGGAGCGCTGTGTGTGTGTATGTGCGCGTTCTGAGCGATCCAAGCTTCAAGTCGCGACGGCTCACGGTCGATTGCGTGATAGTGAAACCAAGTAAGTAGCAGACGCTTACTTTATTCAAGTGATTTTGAAGGTGAAGTTCGAGTTCAATCAAAATGAGTGTTTGGTCGATATTATGTCGTGTGGTCGACATCATTGAACGTGGTTGACATCAAGTAGTGTGTGGTTGACATCAACGTATCATCAATAGCGAGAGCATTTCGATACTTTGTTCAAATGAGCCAGGAGCATTCGTTGTGTAGAGGATCCTGCTCCAGGTGATCCTCTTTATACCATGACAACTATTGGTTTTAGACAAGAGGATCGTTTTGATAGTCTGGAACGCAGGCTATCACATTACATAGTGAAGCTGCATATTGAACAATGAGGATTCACCATCTCTTTTGACGGGCTTTATCCAAGACGGTATCAACCTTTCATCATTTTTGAAGTGAGCGCTCTAATACAGTCATACACAGTACTTCGATGAGGTGGCACTTTCAGCTCGATTTCAACGAGCAGGAGCATGAGCAAGCGCTCCGCTGCTGCTGCTGGCGCTCGCCGCGCTAACACCGCAAGTGCGTCCCACACGCTCGATGAACATGCGACGCCTGCTTCGCGATCCGTGCTCGAGCGCGCGCTGACGCACCTTGAGCACAACGGCATGCAGCGCGAAGCACTGCTGTTCGCGTGGCTGCTCTTGCTGCTCCTGCGCTGGCTCGTCGGACTGCACACGTACTCGGGTGCTGCGACCCCTCCCATGTTTGGCGACTACGAAGCGCAGCGCCACTGGATGGAGATCACGCTGCACCTCCCAGTCTCGCAATGGTACTTCAACACGACATCAAACGATCTGCTGTACTGGGGACTCGACTACCCACCGCTCACAGCGTTCGTGTCGTTCGCGTTTGGCGCGCTCGCCCACCACGTCGAGCCAGCCATGGTGGCGCTCACGACCTCGCGAGGCTACGAGTCACCGACAAGCAAAGTGTTCATGCGCACGTCGGTTATTCTATGCGACATCGTCGTGCTCCTCCCTGTCGTCTTCTACGTTGCCCGCGTGCTCTACAAGCGGCAGCAGTGGACGCAGCGCATTGCGCTTCCGTTGCTCTTGCTGTCGCAACCGGCGCTGCTGCTCATCGATCACGGCCACTTCCAGGTATGCACTCACACGCGCACTGGCATGCTGCAGAGTGCGCGTCACTGACACCAGCTCGCTCCCTCCATCGCTTTGCTGCAGTACAACAACGTTACGCTCGGACTCACAGCGCTCGCAGTCGCGCTCATCCTGCGCAAGCACGAGTTCCTCGGCAGCGTCGTGTTCTGTCTCGCGCTCAACTTTAAGCAGATGGCGCTGTACTATGCGCCTGCAGTCGGTGTGTTCCTGTTGGCGCGTTGCGTGTACCGCGCGCGCATCTTTCTGCACTTGATCAAGCTCGGCGTCGCAGTCATCGGGACGTTTGCGATCCTCTGGCTTCCGTTCTGCGCGCTTGTTGGCGAGGGCGAGACGTGTGCGACGTCGATCCAGCAAGGTGCGGATGCCTTACGCTGTTGCAATAGACGCACACACCGCTTACACACATACCACCAATGTCTCTCTCTCTCTCTGGCCACTGGTGAACAGTGCTGCACCGCGTCTTCCCGTTCGCACGCGGTCTCTTTGAAGACAAAGTCGCGAACTTCTGGTGTGTGCTCGACCTCGTGTACAAGATCAAGCGCCACGTCACGCCAGTCCAACAGATGCGGCTCTGGTGCGTTGAGCGTCGTTTGCGTTGCGGCACTCGCTATGATGAGCCTGACTAGAACTTACAAGGGCGACGCATGTGCTGTGCTACCTCTCGCTGCCCCTTTAGCACACTTGCAACGTTCCTCGGCTTCCTCCCGTCGATCGTCGACCTCATGCGCCGCAAGCCAACGCGCTTGCGCTTCATCCTCGCGCTCGTGAACTCGTCGCTCGCGTTCTTCCTCTTCTCGTTCCAAGGTGCGCACGTCGCTTGCTATGTGAGACAGAACGTAGCCATGAGGACGCCTCGATCGTCTCGGACAAAAGAGCTCGTACTGATGCAAACGTGTCGTACGTGGGCGTTGACAGTGCATGAGAAGACGATCTTGATCCCGTTGCTCCCGATGTCGCTCCTCTTTGGCTACAACGCACTGCTCGCGGGCTGGTTCAGCTTCCTCTCGACGTTCAGGTGCGACTGCTTGCCTGTCTTACTGGCTAAACGGCTCTTGCGGTTGCTTGGACCACTCACGCGTACGGACCACCGCTCCTGCCTTCTTGCATACTCGTAGCATGTACTTCCTGCTCAAGAAGGACGGACTCGTGGTCCCGTACTTTGCGCTCCAGCTGCTCTATCTGAGCATCGGTGTACTACCGTTCCTCGCCAAGCGGTCGTACTTGCACATTGATGGCGTCGCTCGCGCGCCAGGTCACTGCGTCGACGGCACGCCGCATGCGCTCTTTCGAGCACTCGTAGTGGTGCGTAGGACTCGGATTCTCTCGACACATGACGCTCTTGTGGCACGCTTACAGACGGACTGCCGGTGTGGATGCTGATGCGTTCGTGACGACGCGTCCAGGTGTCGATCGTTGGGGTCGTGGTGATCCACTTGGCGCAAGCGCTCGTTGCGCCGCCCGCGCGGTTCCCTCACATCCACGACTACGTCTTTGCTGCGTACTCGTGCGGCCACTTTCTGCTTGCGCTCGTGTACTGCACGTACTGGCAGTGGACAGTCAACGAGAGCAACGATGGCGACGACACCCACGCGAGCGAGAGCAAGGCCAAGACCGAGTGATCGCATCTCGATTGTCCGGTTCGTTTGTTGCACGAGCAACAGGTTCGCAGTACAGACCTCTCCTCATCATAGACACGCTGGTTGTCTGCACTTGGTCATCAGCTCGTAGCCAGACGCTTTGGTTCTCCAGGAGACTACTTCTTCGCGTCCAAGAGCTTGATCTGCTTCTTCAGACGCGCCTTCTCGTCCTTGAACGCTTTCAGCTGATGTAGAGGAGACCCGGAACAGCGCGTGAGTGAGTGAATGAGAGAGTGAGCGAGCGAGAGTCGTCACTTGCGTCCCATGTATGGAGCAGGTAGTACGCAGACGCACCAGCATGCGGTCTTCGTCGGTCAGTGGCGCCTTTGTCTTCTTGAGCTCCGCGAGGTAGCCTGCTTCATTATCGCGCGCTTCGGCCAAGAGCTTTTCTAACGAAGCCTTCGACTCGGTCGCAATCGTACGGCGCTTGCCCAGGAACTCCTCTGTGAACAACGCCATCGCCATTAGTTCATGCGTTGGGACGGCGTGAGACCATCAGCGAGTGGGGAACGCAGTCGGCACTGGAGCTCGAGCGCACCTTCGCTCTTCTTCAGCACTTCCTCTGCTGCCTTTGCCGCCTCTTCCGCTGCGTCCACGATGTTCTCGATCTTCTTCTCCACCACGCTCGTTGGGAGTCCCGCTTGCTGGGCGCGCCACTTCTCGTACTCTTCGAGGCTCATGCCGTGTCCCTGCGGCTCCTGGATCGGCAAGAAGCGCTTCACGCCCTCAGGCAGCACATCGGGGTCGTAGTAGACATACGCAGCGCCGCTGTGCCAGCGCGAGCATGTACATACGCAGTGCGATGTTAGTTTCACACAGCAACAGGAGATCTGCGAGTAGAGCAAGTGAGCGAGCACGTACCCAATGACGCCGGCAATGCCGAGCAAGCCAAAGAACGACGAGTTGTCGCTGCCGCCAGCGCCTTTCGGCGGCGCGTAGCTGAATCGACGAACGTGACGCAGCATCTAGCCGCGAGAGGCACTCGCGCAGCAGCGTGAGCGACCATCGCAGCAACCACGCACTCGCATCGACACGCACGCACGCGAGCCGCACACACACACGTTCGCTCACTCACCTTTCTTCGCGCCGAGGTTCACTTGAGGTTTCTCGATCCCGATTGCCGAGCTTGTCTAGCCCCTTTCCTATTTGATCGTCCACCTCTCCAACGTTATTGTAGGTCTCTACTGTTTCTGCTATTTTGGAATATCACCATAATGACCTACGCAGCGATATTAATTTCCGTCATGAGCACGAGCAGAGCAAATTCTCGTGGCTCGTGATCGCCCTCACTCTTCAAGATGCTCTGGAGCCGCATCAGCAGGAGCAGCAGCAGCAGCGTCGCTGCATTCGCGATCCACCACCCGCCGCCTGCGCTCCACCACCACCACCTTCACCGCCACCGCCACCGCTGCGTGCTGCCGACCATGAGCGCCTCTGCTTCGACTGCTGCCGCACCCAAGTTCCAGATCGCGCTCTGCCAGATCGCAGTCGGCGATGACAAGCAGAAGAACATTGCGACTGCGACGGCCGCGGTGACCAAAGCGGCGGCGCACGGCGCGCAGGTCGTGTCATTGCCCGAGTGCTGGAACTCGCCGTACGCGACGTCGTCGTTCCCGCAGTACGCCGAGGAGATCCCAGCTACGAAAGCGCTGCTGCGCGCGCAGGACCACCCGTCGACGTTTGCGCTCATGCAGCTTGCGCAGCAGCTCCAGATCTTCCTCATTGGCGGGTCGATCCCAGAGAAAGATGGCGCGGGCGTGTACAACACGAGCGTCGTGTTCTCGCCAGAAGGCGAGATCCTCGCGAAGCACCGCAAAGTGCACTTGTTTGACATCGACGTGCCCGGCAAGATCACGTTCAAAGAGTCGGACACGCTCTCGCCTGGCAACACGGTCACGGTCTTTGACACGCCGTACTGCAAGATCGGCGTCGGCATCTGCTACGACATTCGCTTCCCCGAGCTCTCGATGCTCATGAAGCAGCAAGGCGCGAAGGTGCTCGTGTTCCCTGGCGCGTTCAACCTCACGACCGGCCCTGCGCACTGGGAGCTGCTCCAGCGCGGTCGCGCAGTCGACAACCAGCTCTACGTCGCAGCGGCGTCGCCGGCGCGCGGACCAGAGGGCGGGTACCAGGCGTGGGGCCACTCGTCGGTCATTTCGCCGTGGGGCGAAGTCGTCGCGACGTGCGAGCACGGCGAAGCGATCGTGTACGCGGAGATCGACCTCGAAAACGTCGACGAGATGCGCCGCAACATCCCGACAGCGTTGCAGACGCGGTCCGACATCTACGAGCTCGTGCACAAGACCAAGTAGCGCACTCCTGCACGTGTGTGTGTGTGAATAGCGCACGAGCCGTTGTGACTGTGTCGGTCTCTGTCGGTCTCTCATGTCCTCCCAGC
>JAASFT010000134.1:0-36193 GCA_023333885.1 Globisporangium parvum
AAGAAGGTGCTGACGCATCTGCTGTTCCGCATCACAATCCGCCATCACGCGATGAACGGCGTGACGAGCTGGGAGACAACGTCCGTGCCGTTCAGCACGCCGGCGCTGTGGAAGAAGCTGCCGACGCGCAAGCTCGCAGCGGGCGAGACGCTCGACGTGCTCGCATACAGCCTCCCAAAGCAACTCATCCCGACGTTTGTGCTCCTGAGCTTTGGCTTCAAGCGCGACGTGCCAGCGTCCGAGTCGCTACTCTCGCTCTTCAAGACCGTGCCGTTCACAGACGAATCCAAGCTCACGCGTGTCGTCGCAGACTTTGACAAGGCGCTGCAGAGCATCAGCCGCGCGATCACGACCACTGAGAAGCGGGCAAAGTGGCCGTACAACATACTGCGACCAGCGATGCTCGCGCACAGCGGCTGGATCTAGCTATCCTCTGCGAGCTTGAAGAGATTGCGAGTGCGACAACGTCGACGATCCAAGACGATCCATGAGCTCGTCGTTGTGACAGGCTGTGTCACATGCTCGCTGTCTCGAGCGCTTGGAGGCTTTGGCATGGAGCGAGCGCTTCGTTGTCTTCCAAGTGTGCTTGAGCAGCGAGAGTTTGAGCGGCGAGAGCTTGAGCGGCGAGCGAGTTTTTCTTGTGAAGTTGTTTTGGGGACACGCTAGCTCTTACAAATTCACTGTCGAGGTGTCCCGAATATCATCCGATTTCTAACATTTGAAACCAACTGGCTTCGAAGCGTCGGCCGCCTTGCTCACACAGTCCAAACGCTGCAGACGAACGAACGAACGAGCGCTCCGCACCTCGACCACCACATCCGCCGCTCGCCCGCACGCTCGCGCCCGCACACGCCACGCACGATGAGCAGCACCACCGCCGTGACGAAGAAGCCGACGCTCGGCGGCTTCATCTCCAACAACTACGGCTGGACGTTCAACCTCCTCACGACGCACGCGATGTTCTGGGCCATCGGCTTCCCGCTCGTGCTCGACTACGGCTACTCGAGCAAGAACTTTAACGAAGCGGGCGGCATCCCGTCCGGCTCCGAGGGCTCTGGCGCGTTCCCAGTCACGCTCTTCATCTGCGCGCTCTGCACGCTCGTCTACTTTGCGCGACTCGCATCGTACCTCAGCACTGGCAAGCACGACTAGATGATGCAAGCGCACGTGCGTGCGAACGTGAGAGCGAGTTAGTCGCAATGTGCACGTCGCTCGGCAGGCCCCAGCAGCGCATGGCAAGCAGATCCCGCTCGCGTGCGCATGCAGGTGCACCGCATTGCGCGCTCGCTGTCGCTGGACAGTGGCGTCGCTCAGAGTCCATGCTCACAGGATGCTCATGTATATTGATTGATTGACTGATCTTCTGCAACACACACACGTCGCTTCGTCACATCCCTCTCGCACCAACGAGCAGCGCAAGCAAGCAAGCACAGTGCAGATGCTCCATGCGTTCGTCTGTTTGTTCATTTGGTTGGCTGGTTGGTTGGTGGCTGTCGCTCTCGCAGCTTCACGAGCAGCTTCCGCATCGTGCTCGTCTCCTTTGACGTGTGCCGCGCAACCAAAATGCAATCGACGCAGCTAGTTCGTCCGTCCGTCCGTCCCTCGCTCGCTCTCTCGCTCACACTGTGCGAGCGAGCAGCTGCTGCTTGCCAGCACAACACACACACGCACACACACACTACCCTGTGCGCACATTTGCACGCACGCACGTGCCGCGCAGTGCCGAGCTCCATTTTGCGACCAGTGGAGCCGTCGTCTGCGAGGTCTTCCCATCATCAGTCTCTCTTGCTCACACGCACGCTTGCTGTGGGGCTGCTCACTGGAACAGCCTCTTGGCCACTGGTGCGATCGCCGTCGCCGCGCGACTGCGCGTTGGCGGTATTCTCGCAGGCGAGCTGCGCACGTTCCCACTGCCGGCAGCGCCTGGCGCAGACGCAGGTGGGTTGGTCGTGCTGGTAGTGCTGCTAGTCGAACTACCTGGTGTCGCCGGTCCGCCGAGCGAGAGACGCGACTTGATCTGCCGCGCAGGTGCACCGAGCTCGCACTGACTCACGTTCTGCGCAAAGCGGAGACTGCAGAGCGACTCGTCGAGTGACAGGTACGTCGGCGAGAGGTTCACCATCATGAGCGTCTTGCCGTCGCCCGAGAGCGCGGGCTGGAGCACGTACGTGAGCTTGCTGTTGCGGTACGGTACGTGCGTCGACTTCTTCGCTAGCGCTTGGAAGACGTCAGCGAGTGCACTGAGGCTCTTGTTGATCGCTTGGGCTTCCTTCAGTCGGTCCCCCGTGGCGTTCGAGCGACTTAGACGCTCGCTCCCAGCCAAGTCCACGAGACTCAGCGTCCCTTCGACTTCCGTGTTCTGCGCTTCGTTGTAGCCGCGGATCGTGAGTGCAAAGATGCTGTGGCTGCGCGACGAGTGCGCGTTCATGTCGGTCTTGTCGACGGACCGATTGCACGCCGCGAGGTTCACAATGTCCTCGACTTGCTCCTCCGCGTACGCAAAGTCGATGCTGAGCTGCCGCAAGCCCTCGACGTAGTTCTTCCCGCGCTTGTCAGTGCGGATGTTGAACTTGCGCTCGTCCGAGCTGTCGGTCGCGAGCAAGTCCCGGATCGTCTCGTTGTAGATCTCAAAGAACGTCACGTCGAGCGAGTACTGCCAGCCCTGCGTCGAGAGCTCTTGGCAGCACCGAATGATCTGCTCAGGCCATCATTGGCGAGACACACGTACGCCACAGCACAAGTCAACGTGTTCGTCAGGACACAACGGATGGCAAGAGGCGGCCAATTGGAGAGAGCAGTAGTAGTAGGACACAATCACGCAAGACGTACGAGTTGGATCGAGCGCGGGATGATGCCACGCATCTGCGCTTTACCAGAGCCTTGCATCTGTAGCACCATCAGATGCCAGTCACCACCGCGTCGAGTCAGTCAAGGCGTCCGGGACAGCGCGGCATGTCAGCACATTGATAGTCGTCGTACCGTGTGCGTCTTGCCAGAACCGGTCTGGCCGTACGCAAAGATGCAGACGTTGTAGCCGTCCATGGCCGACTGAATGAAGTCCGCGACGTCCTACAAGTCGAACAAGCACACACATGGTTCACAGCAACAGCGTGAGCTCGAGTCCCTATGTATCATCACGATCCAACCACGAGCTCCCGAGCAGCAGCAGCAGCAGTAACGGTAGCACGTACGTTGAAGACAATCTCCTGCGAGTCCGACTGGCCGTAGATCTTGTCGAATGAGAACCGATGCGGCTTCTCTGTGTCCGTGAGCACGGTGGACGAGAACGCATCCGCGCGGATCGCTGGCTGCGGACTCTCGCACGACGCTTCGTCACCGTCCGAGCGCAAGAACGGGCGCAGTCGCACGTGCACGCGGATGTTCCCGCGCAGCTCCTGGATCGTGTTGTGGAGCTTCCGTCGAATGACTTCGCTCTCACCGATCCGCCACTCGAGCTCTGCGATCTGGTCGACTTTCTCCGACAGCTCCTGCCGCACGTTCAGCAGCTCTTCCGTCATCTCCTTCAAGCGCTCGCTCATCTCGCCTTCGTCGTCTTCGTCGTACGTGACTGAGCTCGTGCTCGCAGTGCCACCGCCATTGCTCGCACTGCCACTCGCAGCTGCAGCAGCGTGCGCGTACTCCGAGTGACGCATGAGCTTGTTCTGGGTCTGGAGCAAGCGCATCTCCCCTGCGAGCACGACGTTGCGCTTCTCGTAGCGCGATCGGAGCTCCTCCATCTTCGCTTCGTGCGTCGTCTGGAGCGCGACCATCTGCGCATACAGCGCTGTGTTCTCGACCGTGAGCTGCTCGACGTTCACTTGGAACTGCTCGCGGCGCGTCTTCTCGTCTTCAAACTTCGACTCCATGGCAGCGAGCTTGTCCTCCAAGATCTGCTTCTCGAGCTCGAGCGTCTTCGACTGACCCACGCGGTCGAAGTTCTCGGTCCGGAGCTCTTTCATCTTGTCTTTCGTGATCTTGAGGCTCTCGTTGAGCTTATGCACAGTCTGGTTGAGCTGCGTGACGTCCTCGGTCAGTGCGCGGTTCGCCTTGGCGAGGTCTGTCGTCTTTTGCCAGAACGTACTCGACGACCGCTCTTCGTCCTGCTCGTTCAAGAGGCTCTTGATAAAATCGAGCTCGCGCTTCACTGCATCCGTCTCGATCTGCAGCTGCTTCTTCTCCATCCCGAGCTTCACGTTCGCCTCCTTGATCGCCTTCAGCTCGTCCTCTTTCTCGTGCTTCGTCTCGGTCACGAGCCGCGAGTTCGACATCACAGACGCAGTCGACCGCGCGCGCTCGAGCGCAAGCGCCTGCTCGTGCTCGGCGACTTGCTCAGCAAAGCGCGCTTTCCACTTCTCTTCGATCTGGTCCGTCGCTTTCTTCATCATCTCGTCAACGTACTTTGTCAACGGCGAGTCCGCTTTCACGCGCGGCTTTGCTGCTGGCTCTGTGCCATCGCCAGGCTCTTCGTTCGGCTCCGAGTCGGTCTGTGACGGCGCTTCAGCCGCGTCGTCCGAGAACACGATCGGTTCTTTCACGTCTGCGAGGACGTTCAGCAAGCGCTGGATCTCCATACGCGCGAGTGCGAGCTCCTGGTCCTGCCGCTGACTGCGCTTCTCCCACGCATCGCACGCAGCCATGAGCGTCCCGCTGTGCTGGTTCACCTGCATGAGTCCGCCTTTCAGCAACTTGCTCTCTTCATGGCGCGCCTTGGCAGACGACGCTGACGTCGACGTCTTCAAGAGCTCTTGCACGCCCTTCTCTGTGATAATGTGCTGACTCTTGAGGTTCTCCATCGACGACGCGTCGAGCGTGAACTCGGCCGGCGTCCCTGTCGACAGCAGCTTCTTCATCGCTGCTGTGCTCGACGCTGAGAGTCCCGCAGGTCCGCGGAACGTCGACGGTGACGCAGACAACGACGACATTGCCGAGTACCGATCCGCAATGTTACTGAACGACGACAGCGACGCAGGGTTCGTTGGCGCGCTCTTCATGCGACTCAGCCGCGACGCGGACGACGACGACGTCCCAGTCGTTGACGTCGAGTTCGCCGCAGAGAGCGCAGACGCAGTCGACGACGCGATCGACGACGCGATCGACGAGCTCGAGGACTGCGAACTGAAGCTGCTGCGGCGGACTGCGAGCTCGTCCTCTGGGATCGTGTACGTCGTGTGTGTCTTGCGGCGCGAGACTTTGCGCGGCGGCGTTGACGTCACTGCAGGCGCTGGGATCGGCGCGAGGCGCTTCTTCTCCTCTGCAGCTGCGGCGATCCGCGCACGCATCGCAAGCGCATGGGCACGGCGAGTCTCGGTCACTGACATCTTGGTCGATTTGCCACTTCCGTCGAGCGGCGAGGTCGCGGACGCACTGCTCGCTGCGCCTCCTGTCGTTGTCGACGGCACGCCGAGCTTGAGACGCGACGAGAGCTCGCCAGACGCCGTTGAGCGGCGAATGCGGTTCTCGAGTGACGCCTGTGGCGCAACGCGTGCCGCCATGCCGAGCCGACTCGTGACGATCGTGCTGCCGCCAGGCGACGGCAGGCTGCGGCGCTTTGGTGGCACAATGCTGCTTTCAAACCCAAACGGTCTTGGGATCTTGCTCGCCATCGCGCTCTCATCCGCTGGTGCGACGGTCGCCGCGCGCTCGCCGTTGTCTTCCGCGCCGGAGGCGCCGCCGCACGACTCGTTCGTTGGGGACGACGACAGCACGGCCATGTCGTCACTGCTCTCGACGTCGAGCTGCGGGAGCCCAGCGTCGCTCATGGCGTCGTCGTGGTCGCTGTAGTGGCTCAGTGATAGCATCGGACTCGCGATCGCGAGCTCGTCGGCGTCCATCGTTGCGGCCGCGCAGTTCTCGTTTTTTCTGTCTGTGTCTGTGTGATAGCGAGCGACCTCAAGCGCGTGCTACTGTGTGTGTATGCAGCGCTGCTCGTCGTCTGGATGGTCGTCGTCGTGCGACCTTGCGTCGGATGCAAAACTGGTGTCGAGGGGCGGACCTTGGATCGTGCGCTCGTGCGCGTCTCCTCAAGCACTGCTTCCTGTCGTTGTCGGCGGCACTCAGCGCCGTTGCCGAGCTTGTGTGAGTGTGTGTGAATCTGTGCAGACACACACACGTGTGTTTGGCAGTGCGGCTTTCAATCAGACGTTGTTGTTGTTGTTGTTGCTGCTGCTGCTCCCCTCCACGTGCGCGTTGGCGACAGCACGACGACGGACGTTCGTGTGCGCCACTCGCTCTCCGCGTCGCCGGCTTTCTCACCACCACCACTAACAACAACAGACGCGATCGATCGCTCACGCGCTCGCACCTGCGTGTGTCTGCTTGCTTGCTTGCGTTTGCGCTCTGTGTGCGAGCCACCGCCGCGACGAAGAGCGAAGGAAGGAAGCTCGCGCTGCCGCCGTCGTCGTCGCCGTCGTCGCTGTCGTCGCCGCTGCGCGCTTCTCGCTCGCTCAGCCGCTCGGGTTTCAGCGCTGTGAGTAACAAACACACAGTAACGTGTTGTGACTCGAACTTTGTATGCTGCGGCGCTTTTGGCTTTCAAAAACCAAAAATACGCTGGCTCCGTTGACTTGGCGGTACTATGCTCCTACATTGCGCGAGACGATGATGGACGATCGATGCTCGCGATGACCAAGGCGACAACCGCAAGCGCTTCGCTTGGCCAATTCGCTGGTTGGTTGATGTGGCGACTCGAGCGGCTTGCGTCCAGATCCATCCGTCGCACGCGGGCAGCAGCACCGTCGGGCATGCGCTCGACACACGACCACCGCCACGCGTCGACAGCCGTATTTCTTCCATTTCTTCACGCCACGACGACATCGACGCTCAAGCGATCGCATGAACAGCGTCACGCCCTGTGCGCGAAGCAGAGAGATCGGAGAGCTTCCTCTGTCTGTGGGAGAGATCGCACATGCGTGCACACATGCACGAATGAAAGCGACGACATGTGTGTATTATTGAGGCTGATCCTTGCCACGGCAGCACACAGGGGGTAACGAGCGGCTCGCGCCTGAAACTCAGGACGCAAGACGTCGCTAGTGCTCACAAGTCGTTGTCTCGAATGTACCGATTGCCCTCGCTCTCCTTGATATCGGCTCTGCACACACAGCGCACATCGTCACATGCGCATTAGCCGATTGGTCATCGCCAAATGGATCGATCTGTACATCCAGACAGCCAGTCGCGTCCACATGCTACATACCGGTAGCGACCGAGCGTGAGCACAGCGCGATTGCTGTTGCGGTCAGGCGGCAGCGGCTTTGCCACTGCGTCGTCCTGCTGCTCGTGCGTGTTCTGGTTGCTGTTCTCGTCGCTTGGAGCCTTGTCGCCAAAGCGCTTGCTCATGCCCTCGGCGAGCTTCTCGTCCACGACTTGGATGCACAAGTCGCACACGCGGCACTCCTCCTCTGCGACGTGGTCTGGCGAGATTTCCTGCTCACGTTTGCCGCATGCACGCACGCAAGGCATTGCAGCACAGCACAGTCTGTCAATGACGTTCGGCGCGCTCCAGCTCGTGCTGCTCGATCGTGCTGCGCGATCACTCGATCACTCCGTCGATCGCATTCACACATTCGCACCTTGTAAATGAACTTGGTGCGGCTGGTTGAGCACGCGTAACAGACGACTGCGCCGCAGCGCCGGCAGTGGTGCTTGCGGTTCCAGAACGAGAACTCGCTGCGGCACGTCATGCATGCGTGCACCGACACATCGGGAACCCACTGACCGTCTTTCTGCAGCAGCACAAGCGCATTGGCTGTGAGTACTTGCACAGTACACACTCAAGCGGCATGTGCTCGCAAACGCGCCATACGCACCATGTGCATGCGCCAGGAGCTCTCCATCGGGTCCTTCGTGCGCGTCTTGAGCAGCGGCGGCGCCGACTTCCCGAGCTCCTTCGCCATCGTGCGCTTCTTTCGCTTCTGTCTCAAAGGACGCAAAAGATTTGGGGTTCTCTATTAGTTTGTGGACGCCACACCAAATTACAGAAAATCTTTGGCAGCAAACTTCAACATACTGCTGCTCTCAACTTGGCGTCGTTCCCGCATCAGTGCGACCGTCATGCCAACGTGTCACTTTGTTGGTGGTGTTGATTGACTGTGTCCATGCATTAGCGTTGCTCTGCTACTACTCCTCCTTGCATCAGCGAGCTAGCGCGCGTGCGCGAGTGCGAGCGACGCTAGTCTACAGACGCTGGCGCTTGTAGACCTCGTCTTCGTGGATGCCGGTTTGGAATTCGCGGTCCCCTGCGTCGCCCAGACCTGGGAAGATGGCGCCGTCCTGGTAGAGCAGCAGCGTCAGCGTCCGTCTCACGCTGCGCTCGTGATTCAATTCGCATGCAACAAGTGGTCCAACGCACCTCTGTCAGCGCGTCGTCGATCGCTCCGAGAAACACTTGGACATCCGGGTGCTTCGAGAGCAGGTCCTGGAGACCTGATGCAGTCCAAGCGGAGCAGTTGCGCCAGCCACATCCGCGCATGCGTGAGCACAGCGCAAGACGGCTCGAGTGAATCGATGCGAGGTCCCACAAGCTCACCTTGCTTGGCCGCGACCGTGCTCACGATCTTGATCTTTGGGACGCCCCAGGTCTTCAGAATCGCGACAGTCGCGACGATCGTGCTGGCTGTCGACGATAGATCGATGGAGAGTGCACAGCGTCAGAGCCGGTTGCACAGCGTCTTCAGTGGATCAGAGCACGCGCAAAGCGCTGTACCTGTCGCAATCACAGGCTCGAGGACAATCGCAACGTCGACGTTGCACTCTTTCGGAAGCTTGTTGTAGTACTGCACAGGCAGTAGCGAGTGCTTGTCGCGGTACATGCCTGTGCACACGAGCAGCACCAGCACCATCGTGGACGTCACAGCGTGAGCATCTGCGTTCTTGCGAGCATCTTTCCCCTCTCTCGCGCGCTCTCGAAGGCAGCAGCACGTACCGATGTGATGCACAGTAGCATTTGGGAGCAGGTCGAGCATTGGCTCCACCTACGAGCCAAGCACCCACGAAACGCGTCAGCTCCTACCGTGCTCCGCACATACAGCAGTCAACGAAGACAGTAGCGACGTGTTTGCGCTGTACCATGCCGAGCCCAGATCGGAGGATCGGCACGACTGCAATCTTGGTCGACAGCTCGGCGCCTTCATGGTCTGCGATTGGCGTCTGCAGATGCACAAGCACAAGCACGCAAGAGATGGCTTGTCAGAGCGTTGAGCAGCTCGTCGAGCTGCATGCACAGGCATACCTTGATCTTCTTTGGCGTTGTCTCGAGATCGTACGTCGCTTCGTAGCTGCAGCACCAGATGATCGTTCATTGGGTCAGTTGAAGGAGCAAGCACACGCGAGCGACTGCACTACGACAGCCATGGCGCACCCGAGGTAGAACGTGACTTCGCGCAGGACGTGGCGAAAGAGGTTGCTGTCCGTGCGCTCGTCGCGCAGCTTCGTGAGCTTGTGGTGCAGCACGGGGTGGTGCGCGAGCACGACTTCGCTGGTCGGTGGCAAGTCGTACTTTTCGTTGTCAACGCGTGTGTCGCCCTTCATGGTCGATCGAACGATTGATAGGAACGTAGGCGCAGCGGTGGTGGTGGCGAAACGAGCGAGGGCCGACGACGACGACGACGACGTGGGCGACGCGAGGCGGATTCGGAAATGAGCGCAGGAGGCGAGCAGGCGGGCGTTGTCGCTGGGCGATCTACCCGAGCGTGAAGGTGTCGTTCGTACTCAGGCGGCTGCTCCTTTTCGCATTCACGCAATCGATGCTAAAGAGGGTTTTTGAAGCAAGTCGACCCTGTTGGTTTCCACTACCTGTCTATCCAGCACTCGCGCTCAATGGAGAGGAGCTCTTGCTTTGCTTTGCTCGCACGACGATGTGCGTCGACTACCACTCGGTCTCGTGAAAGTCCTTGAGGAACTGACCAAAGACCGGCTTCTTGTCCGGCGTATTGTAGCCTTCAAAGACCGGGTCGAGGATGCGCGCTGCAGCGTCGATCTCGTCGATCGGCGTCTGGAAGTCCGAGTTGAGCGCATGCGCGTGCGCTTTCTGGAGCGGGTTCTCGTCATTGATCCAGCTGCAAGCACGTAGACCGAGAGACACGCGTCGTGAGCGATTCCAGCGTCTCTCGTCACGCTCAAGCACCCATCTCCGCATCCTAACGACACACACCCACACGACGGACGCAGCGACCCATTCGAGGCATCCCATCCAAAGACAAGCAGCAAGCAGTAGTCGCGACGTACCCCGTGTCGACCGAGTTCATGTAGATGCGGCGCTTGCTCAAGTCTTCTGCGCACGTGCGCGTCATCATGTTGAGCGCAGCCTTTGCCATGTTCGTGTGCGGGTGGTTCGGCGTCTTGTAGCGGTAGAACTTGCCCTCCATCGCGCTCACGTTCACGATGAACTTGCGCTCCTGCGGTCCCATGTTGCGCGCCAGGAGCGGCACGAGGCGGTTGTTCATGATGAACGGCGCGAGCGTGTTGATCGCAAACACCTCTGCGACTTCTGGCGTCTCGACTTCGCCGATCTTGAGCAGCCACGTGTTCTTCGAGCGCAAGTCGATCTGCTGCCCGTTCACGTCGACCATGCCGTCCGGGAACGCGCTCGCGTCCTGCTCGTCGCTCGCAATGAGCGGCACTTGCGACTTGAGCGCTGACGACATGGCAAAGCCCGTCGCACTCGTCGTCGCCGATGCGTCAGCAGCGCCACTCTCGAGCGCGAGCGACTTGACGTGCGACGCAAACTCCGTCTGGTGGTGCATGAGCAGCTGCACGCTCTTCGCGCTCTGCTCGAGCGACTGCATCTCTTTCTGCACGAGGTGCTCGTAGTACTTTGGCGGACGACGGATCGTCTGGCACGCGTTGTGGATCACGATGTCGAGGCGCGAGTAGCGCGTGAGCACAAAGTCGAGGAACTGCTCCAGGTGCACGAGGTCGCGGAAGTCAATGCCAAAGATCTGAAGGCGGTCCTTGAACGACTCGTACTCGGGGTGCTGCGCAAAGCGCTCAGCCGCGTCCGTCGGGAAGCGCGTCGTTGCGATCACAGCAGCGCCAGCGAGCAGCAACTTCACGGCAGTCTGGAACCCGATCTTCACACGCGCACCAGTGATAAGTGCGACCTTGCCGCGCAAGTCTGCGGTCTGGAACCGCTTAGCAAAGTTCAGGTCGGCGCAGCGCGGACAGAGCTGGTCGTAGAACTGGTGCGTCTTGTCGAAGCGCGACTTGCACGTGTAGCACGAGCGGAAGCCCAGGAGCGCGCTCGCCTCGCGCTTCTCCTCTGCCGCTTGCTCCTCTTTCGCTTGTGCCGCTTCGTCATTGCAGAGCGACTGGAGCGATGTCGTGTGCACGACGTCTTCACCTGCGACGCCGTCTGCGATCAGCGGCAGTCCTGCTTCACGGCCCTGTTCAAGCAGCGACTCGAGCTTCTTGATGCGCTCGCGACGCAGCTGCGAGCTGTTGATGTGGCGCTTGTCGTGCATCTTGCGCTGGTTAAGGCGCGCGCGCTTCTCTTCGCGCAGCTGCTTGTCCTCGAGGTACTTCTTGCGTCCCTTGCCGCCAAACTTGCGGTTCTCCATGAGGTCCGCGACTGGTGCGAGGTGCTTGCGCACCGTGCGCATGTTGCGCTGGTCCAAGAGCTTGCTGTTGCTCGCGAGCATGTCGAGGACCTTGAAACACACAGTGAGCTCCTCGTCCGTGAACGGCATCGGCTCCTTCACCTCGTCGTCGCCGTCTTGCTGCATCGGTGCGTCAGTGCTCTCGGCGCGCTGCTGCGTCGGTGCGTCGACAGTCGGCACCGGCGCTGGCGCAGCGCTCTCGACCTCCATCGGCGTCGTCGTCGTCGCCGCCGCTGTGTTGCTGCTCTCGGCCATCTTGGCGACTGGTTTGGCTGGTAGCCATCGGCCTCGATAGTCAGCCAGTCGTCTAGTTTAGAGTACGAATCATTCATAGCGGCTATTTGCTGATATTTACAGAAATATGTAGAGCATACACGAACGATCTGGATGCTCTAGAGTATTTGCAGTTTTTTTCGTTTTTTGCAGAGTTAGTACATGCTATTTTGGTGTCCCGTGGGTCCCGAAGACAAGTGAAACACGCCTCGCATCATCAAACCGGCAAAGCAACTCGGCGTGAGACCACAGGACAAGCAGGCAAGCAAGCATGTCGGCGAGCGCATTCCTCGCAGGCGCCGCAGTCGGCGGTCTGCGCTACGGCTACGTCAAGTTCCAGCTCCACGAGCGCGAGAACGTCGTGCAGTACAGCGTCGACGCGATCAAACAGAGCTTCCGCGGCGAGACCAAGGTGCGCTCGGGGCCGCACACTGCATCGTGTCTATGCTTTGTCGTGGCGTGGCGTGCGCATCCACAACATGCAGTCTACTTTGCTCTGCACTTGCTCGAAGCATCGCGAGTGGCGGCCGCCAACTCGAGTCTCACTTCCACTTGTTTGCACTCGCATGTATTGCACGCAGGCGTCACCGCAGCGCGCAGACGAGCGGTACGTGGCGATCCCGAGCCGCGAGCACGAGTACTACACGGTCATTCGCGAGAGCTGGAACTCCAAGGTGCTCTGCTTTCGCAACACGGTGCTCGACGTCTTCCACGTGAAGAAGTGAGTGACGCACTCGACGCAGTAGGCAATCGTGCGCACACACATCGTCAGTCGGTCAGTCAGTCAGTCCGTTCTCCTACTCGCGTGCACGTACGCAAGTGCGAGCGCTCATGTGCTACGAAGAGCGAAATATAGGCTGCGCATGTGGGCGTGAGAGCGTCTTGCGTGTCATGATGCACTGCTGGTCGCTCGTGAATGGTTCACAAGCGCACGGTTTCGCTCTGTGAGACGCGAACCGACGCCGACGCCTGCAGTCGTGCCTTCACTAGCGACGACGGCGGAGCGCGCTCGGCAATGGCAACAGCAGCGCCGTCCGCGTCGTTGTCGACGTACTTCCAAGGCGGCGACTACGTGGAGCTCCTGAGTGCGCAGGGCAAAGCGCCAGCAGCGACGTGGAAGCTCAGTGGGAAGATCGTGAAGACGTTCGAGAAGCGCATCAAAGGCAATGTGTTCCAGCTCGACGGCAGCGCCGAGACGAAGATGCAGCTCCCGAAGACGCCGACGTCGCACTCGCTCGGACTCGCGCAGCGCTTTGTGGTCTTCCAGCTCCTGATCCCGCCCACAAAGGCGTTCTCGATCGAGCTCGGGTTCTCTGACTTCCAGAAGATCCGCCGTCGCTTTGTCTTTGCGTCAGCGTTCCGCGACACAGCGATGACGTCGCTCCATGTGCAGATCCCGTTCGACGCCCGCGTGACGCGCGACGAGTGGATCAACCTCGTGTTTGATCTCCAGGCGCTCACTGAGACGTACTTTGCCGGCAGTACGTTCCGGTCCATGGAGTCGGTCTGCATCAGTGGGAGTTGCAAGCTCAAGCGCGTGTTCACGATGAAAGACGCGCCGCTGTGCAACCTCGCGCGTCTTCAGCCTCACGTGAGCAGCAGTGTCGCTGGCAAGACGCATGCAGCTCAGCGAGCTGTGTCTGTGGCGTGATACGCTGACATGCGCGACATCCCAAAGCAGTTTGTCTTCTCGAGCGGTGCTGGGCCGATCCCAACCGAGTACTTTGTCCTTGCGAGCGGTGCGAGTTCCTCAGCAACGACAGCAGTGACTGCTGCTGAAGCGGTGGCAGGTCCTAGCAGTAGCGCCTGTGCACATAGAGCAGCTGGCGGTCTCGCAAGAACGAAGAGTGCGTCGTCCGCAGCGAGTAGCACGATCGCAAGGCAGAGAGGAGTCGCGAACGTGAGCTCGACTCGACCAGTCAGTAGCTCGACTCGTGCCAGCAGTGCTCCTACGGCCATTGCGACTCCAGTCACAGAGCGAGAGCCACAAAGTCGCGAGTCG
Source organism: Globisporangium parvum (assembly GCA_023333885.1). Classification (NCBI taxonomy): domain Eukaryota; phylum Oomycota; class Peronosporomycetes; order Pythiales; family Pythiaceae; genus Globisporangium; species Globisporangium parvum. The sequence goes on from JAASFT010000134.1 coordinate 13,870, forward strand.
CCTAGAGCACTCACGGCGGCATTATCAAGCGAGCAGACTCGACTGCCGCCTGCCTCTGCGTCGCGCTCGCCTGATCGCCCAGATACTGCGCGATCGACTCGTGAAGTGCGAGAGCGGTCTCGCGAGTCCACGCCAGCTCGACGTGATCGCAACAGCGAGCGACCTCGCAGCAGCACCAAGTCTGCGAGAACGCCACTGCAGAGAAAGCACAGCACACCGTCTGATACACTCGAGCTGAATGCGCCTGACGGCGACAGCGACGACGACGTCCGACAGAGCAAGCGCAGTGTGTCAGCACCAGCAGCAGTGTCTCCAACATCTTCACCGTCGCCAGTTGCAGCTCGCACGTCCTTGCGCTCGCCCCTTCAGCTCGAACAGCGCACCAGCAACTCGCTTGCGACAGTCAAGACGAGCAAAGAGCTCCATCGACGCGCGATCCTCGCTGAGGTCCAGCAACAGCTCGATATCTTGTCCGATGACGACGAGTACGAAGCAGCGCGGAACTCCGCGCTCTTTCTCCAGCGCACTTCCATTTGGATGCCTGTGTCGACGTTCCTAGATACAGACAGCGACAGCGAAGAGCACGGTGATGAAGTCGCAAGTAACACGAAGCGCCTCAGCAGTGTGGATCGCTCTGCAAGCGATCTCCCGGAGACATCAACGGAAGTAAGAGAAGCAGCAGCAGCAGCAGCGCCGTCAAGACCTCGCAAGTCGATCTTCTCATTTGCACAGGACCCAGACGACAGTTCAGACGACGAGCGCCTTGAGTCGGGCGTTCGTGAGCGACCGCGGGCGATGGAGTCACTGTTTGACTTTGACTCGTTACTTGAGCCAGTTCGAGAGAAGTCGTCGTCGTCGTCAGCGTCACAGCGTTCGGTTCGCGCTGTGGCGTCGCCACGACCGAGCGCCAGCACATCTGACACTGTTAGCGACGATGCTGCACCAACTGGACGACCTCTTTCGATCGGTGTACCTGACCCGCCTGCCCAAAACGCACCAAGCAATGCAGACAGCAGCGACGATGAAGACGAAGACGACCGCGCACTCGCAGAGCTGCTGCTCGCAAAACGGAATGCGCGACGTGAAGCAATCGAGCGAGCGCAGCGCACGTCGCTTCGTGCGTCGGATAGTTCGGCAACGCTGAAGCTGTCGCTCGAAGACTTGGCAACGACGACCAGTGCTCGCGACGTTTGTGTGGAAGAACAGGAGCTCGAGAGCGAGAGCAAAGTCGACTCTGTCAGCGACGCGCCAGGCTTTCGCTCGGTACTGAAGGAGAGCGGCGCTGTACCGGCTGCTGAATGTGGCCGCTCAAGCGCGAGTCCAACGTCGAGCAACGTCGGTGACATTGGCGTTGCGGATGACAGCGACGGCGACAACCTCTCGGTCGATCTGTGAGACTGCGTGGCACGTGGTGCAATGCCGTCACTACTATGAGCGGGTGGATCTGCTCACGCTGTCGTCTGATCATGCATGCGGTAGGACAAACGACTTGGCTGACAGCGACAGCGATGACGGCGGCAGCAACAGCGCTCAATGCCACGACGACCTGGGTGGAAGCGCTGCTATGAGCAACAACGATGAGGGACACAAGAACGAGCATGATGCTGATGAAGCGCAGAGCGTGGGCTCACTCGACTCGGATGGCGACAAGAGCTTTGACTTTGGTGCGTTTCGATTCACCTGCGCTAGCATCTCCTGGTGCGTACTCGCAAGCGCTGATGGATGCAGAGTTGCTTCGCGCGTATGTGGACAGACGACCTTGTCGGGACTGGAGACGCAGCACCGGAGCACTCGCAGAGCGAAATGAAGGACGATGCAGTCGCAGACGCAGAGCAAGACGACCCGCACGTTGTTGAGTCGCCTGCCTCGAAAGCGACGAGCACGCGTCGAGTCCATCAACACCGCGCGTCTCGTACAGACGAACGTCGAGCTAGTCGCCGCAGCAGCAGTACTCGCAGCAGTGCGATCGACGACACGCTCACGTTCTCACCGAGTCCTTCTCGAACGAAGCAGTCGAGAGCCACTGGCAGCACTACGCGCGCGCCAAGTCGTCGTTCAAGCGACCAAAGCGAGCATACCGAGTCGCTCTCGTCGTCTCGACGACTTGCTCGACTGCTCGAGTCCACAGACTGGTCGCAATTGGATCCAGTCACGACAAGCGCGTCAATGCCACCACTACTCTCACCTGCGATTCGAGCTACAGCGTCGTCGCCCCCGCGCAAGCGCAGCGAGACGAAGAGCACGAGCGCGAGTCTCGAGCTCATCTACGACCCGCTCTTGAACTGCTACTACGACCCAGTGGCGCACAAGTACTACGCGCTCGCGAGCGAATGAATAAATAAGACCGACTCGGTAGTCTGTCTGTCTGTCTGTCTGCCAGCGTCGGAGCCAGTGGTCTTGCTACTGCGGCGTTGGCTCCTACGGCGCAGCGCCATTGTCGGTCGCAAGCACGAGGTTTGCGACGCTCTTGCGCACGCGCGAGCTATTGAGTGCCGTCGCAATGTCTCCAGAGCCCATGGACACCATCGACGCTTGGCTCATGCGCTTGCGGTGGTTCAAGTCCCGGATCGCGTCTTTGATCATGTACGGCTTGAACTCGTCCGAGAGCGAGGACCAGAACTCGCGGTTCGCCAGCAGCGTCTTGTACCCAACAGCGTTGACGTTCACGAGGATCTGTGCCCAGACACTGAAGAGCGGGGCGACGATGAAGTCCGCAAAGCCCACTTGCATCTTCTTGAGCACGATCGTCTCGCGGTCCATGAACGGCGACACTGCGAGCGCAAGCTGCTTCTCCAAGTCGCCTTGGACAAAGAACTCTTCGACGACGCGTTCGGTCCACTTGAGCATGATCTCGCGCTCTTTCGCTGGGTTCGACACGTCGCACGTGTGGAGGATCATCTTGAGCAAGAGCTTCTTGTCGCCGACGTTCTTGATCACGAGGTCTTCATCTGGCGCAGGCAAGATGTTTGCTTTGAACAGCGCGACGTCTTCAAAGTGCTTGGCCATGTCGGTCGCCAAGACCATCTGAATGATCATCTCGCGACTGTACTTGAAGTCTTCGACCGAGAGCCTTCCGAGGATGTTGCACTCGGCGTTCTTCATCACGAGGAACGACTGCGCGACGTGGAAGTTCTCGAGCACGGCGTGGTCGTTGTACCGCAGCGCGATCTCCGAGCCAGTGAGGATGTGGAAGCTGTTGTTGAAGCCGTCGTGCTTGAAGTCGTGGATGCCAGCAGCAATGAGTGCGAGCGCACGGTCGAGTGGCCGCAAGAACGGCGCGAGCTCCGGTTGAATGAGAAAGTAGTTGACTGTCTGCATGACATCCGCGGCGTGGATCGCGTTGTGGTACGGATTCGTTGCGATGTACCCGCGCTGGATCTCGAGCAGGAAGCTCACGAGGGTCGCCTGTTCGATTTGCAAGTGCGTCGCTGCGAGTTCGTGAAGCAAGTGGTAGCCCAAGTGGCAGAGCGCATGGCCGCCGGAGATGACGTGAACGCGAAAGATGTCGAACGTCCAGTTGTTCACGTCGCGAAAGAGGTTCTGGAGCTCAAACTCGGACGCAACGTCGAGCTGCGGCAAGAGCTCTTCCATTGTCACGCTCCGGCGTGCAGTGCCAGCGCGCGGGTTTGCGTCATTCGCATCGCCAGCTGTGCCGTTCGCAGCTGTGCCAGTGCCATTGCCGGCAGGATCTGTTGCCGGTGCGGACGAGACGTGGTCGTCGTCAGTCGCGTCCGGCAAGACCTTGACCGTGTCATTCACTTTGAGGATCTCGCCGCGGAGCCAGTTCTGCGTGTCATCGTCGACTTCCGCGCCAATGAGCTCGTCATTCGCTTCGTATAGACGGTTGTTCTTGATCACGTCGATTGCAAACTCGACCTCTTCGCGCAGCGAGCTCCGGAGTGCGGGGTGGTACCGCAGCTCATGGAGCACGCGCAAGACGTGCTCGACTGGCGACGTGATCGGTCCTTTGTGCACAAAGTGCATCGACTTGGACCGCTGCTTCACGCGCTCAAAGACCACGAGGACCCGGAGCACGCGGAGGATCACGCGCAAGCGCAAGATCTTCACGAGCAGCGCCGACGACGCACCGAGCGCAGCGAACACGCCGAGAACAAACGACGCGACGATCACGAGCGCATCAAAGAGGTTCCAGCCATTGCGCAAGTACTGCGTGCCGTACGCAAAGACCTTGAGCGTGATCTCGAGCAAGAGGATCGACCCGACAGTCACGTCAGTCAAGTCGATCGCTTGCTTGTACGTCACGAGCGCGTCGTCGCCCATCGTGATCTGCACAAGCACGAACACACCGTACGCGAGCACGATCATGACGAAGAAGAGCTCGACGTAGAGCTTCCGCATGAACTCGCCAATGTGCAGCCGCAAGCGCTGGTCCGCGCGCATGCCAGCGACACTGCCGTCGCGCACGCGTGTGAACTCGGACGTGCCAGCGCGCTTGCGGCGCGGCATGGAGTGGCTCGTTGCACCTGCTGGCGCAACTGCGCGCGATCGGCGCTCGCCGTACGGATAGCGCCGGAAGAACCGCGAGAACGTCTGCCGCTTCGGCTGGAACGTGTTGTTCACAGCGGCGTGGATCGGCGGACTCTGCGATGCGTCATGCGACGCAGTCGTCGTCATCGTGCAAGCCTTTGGTACGCTCAAGCGCTCGTGCGAGACAGCACTAGTGAGTAGTCGCCTTGCGGCGCGAGAGCAGCAGCTGGACGCACTAGTACTTCGTCGTTGACGCGAGACTCGACGGCCGTCGCTCGTACGTGCGAGTCGATGGCGACGCGCTACCGAGCGCTCCGAGACGGGCTGCGCTTGCTGTCGCTGCGAATGGTGTGCGAGGTGTCCGTCTGTTGCAAAGCGAGCGCGTGCGGAAATAGACCAACCGCCGCCTGCACATGCACACGACATTCCCACCGCCATGCCACGAGCGAGCAACCAAAGGGGTCAGCGCCAGTCGTGGTTGATGGCGAGTGCGACACGATCCGCGTTGCTTTGCGTACCTCGTTCGCAGCAAGATGGCAGCACGCTGTGCACGCGCCGCGCGAGAGAGAAGGAAGCACGCGTGTGTGCGTCGCTCAAGCGCACCCACGTATATCTATCTACACAATGGTCGATCACTCGAGTCGCGCGTCTCGATCGCTCGCTCGAGGCTTGCGTTGGTGCTTTGGTGTTGTGAAAATAGAAGGAAAAGAAACGGCCGAAGAGTCGCCGACTGGTTTCTTCGTTTGCAGCGCGAGCGTGAGATAAGCAAGGTTGGTCCACCCTCACAAAGACCGAGTCAGCTGCAGCGCCACACCATCAACAGAGGCGTCGAGCGCTCAGGGCGGCGATGACGACGACAACGCTGCAGCGGACACTCCGACAGTGTTGCGAGATCACAAGAACCTCTGATCTCGCCCGCTTCCAGCTCGGTTGCATGAACGCCAAAGCGATGCATGGACAACCAAAGTCGCCGCCAGAATTCCCATCTCGCTGTGACCGAGTCTCACTGCCGCTCACTCTCCTCAGTGGTGGCAAGACGTAGGGCGTGCAATGTGAGCGAGATCAAGCGCACTCGCCGCTTTCTTTTGCGACGCGAATGCTGACCTTGGGAACAGCACGGACAATGACTAGTAGACACAAGTACCAACGCGAGGCTACAGCAGTTGGAAGACGAAGCTCGGCAGTCCGCTCAAGCCACAACTCTCACTCGCAACACGTCCAAAGACGCGAACTTTGACGCGCTTCTGCTGAGTGGTGAGACGCATGCATCGTCGAGTAGAACGTCGACACCGCGCTGACAGCACACGATCGCCCTAAGCTCACGATCGAGGTCGTGACAGTTGGTCTGTTGGCGGCCGTGACCGAGGAGTCGGAGGACGTGAGGGAGCCGATACGCATCCACACTGACGGTGCCGAACGGAGGTGATCTGTAGGCACTAGTAGGCATGTTTTGCTGCATGCATGTAGTAGCTCAGTGTGACAGTAAGGCAAGGACCTGCAACACTACGAGACGCACAAGTGGATGGCGGTGCTGGTTGATCCACTTGTTTTGCGAGCTAGCAGTGTCCTTGAGAAGACCGCAGCAATCGTTTGCACTGCGCGAGTCGCCAATTATTATTGGATGGACGTATATATTTGGCGTATTGAACATGCCTCGCGCAAGAAAAGAGACATGCGGCCATTTGCGCGCAGTCACGTTTCACGCGAGCAGGTGAAGCGCCACATGAAACTTGGTTTGAGTAGGAGCCGTCGAGCCTGCGAGGTCGTGACCTCTGTCACACATGCGTCACAATACTTTCGCCCCAGCCCTCGCGTATTTTTCGTCATTGCATGGAAGTGATGGAAATGCCAAGGTTAAGGTTGGGACCCTTGTATTGCCAACAGCAGAGAGAAGGCAAGCTGTGCTGACAGCACTCGTGCGGCGCAAGCGAGCTCGCGCGTGCACAGCCTCGTCGTCTGTGTGGCCCACGGCACTCGCGCGTAGCTGCTATCGCTGCTGCTGTACGCACACAGAGGCGCAAAGCACTGCCCTTCCACCGACCGAAAACTACGCGATAAATAACATTCGAATTTCCCTCTTCTCGTGCGCTCGTTTACACCCGTGTGCCGTCGTCCTTTTGGATAGCAAACACCTGCAGCAAGCGGTGCGCAGCACCAGATCGCGCTGCAGTCCGAGGCACCTTGCTTTGTGCACACGGCCATACCTCTCTGTGCGCATAGATGATTTGCGTTCGCTATTTCACGGCGTATCTGCAGTAATACAAACACCCAACTGACTGAGGGAGGAGCTTTTTGGGAGAAGGCAGCTCGAGCTCACACACACAAGCGAGCGCGACGTGAAGCTGCATCGCGGGCAGCACAGCAGCAGCAGAGCAGGACCGACCGCGACGCGCACACGCACCGAGCACGCGAGCGAGCAGCAGCAGCACTCCTCGCGCGCACGCAGCAGCGGACCGCACGCGCCACTAGCGCAGCCGCACGCACAAGCAGGCGAGTGAGCGAGCGAGCGCGGCGCAGCAGCAGCGAGAGGGAGAGAAACCCCAGCGGGCGGAGTTGTCGCTCTAGCTGTGGGTGGATCCAGCCGATCGATCGATCGATACGCACGCACGCACGCGCGCACACTTGAGCGAGCACGATGCACCGCGCGCGACACATGTCGCTCGACTACCTCGGCAACAGCAACAGCAGCGCTGCGAAAGCGAGGGGCTCGGAAGACTGGTCGCAGTTCCTGTCGACGAGCATGGCTGCGCTTGCGACCGACGACCGCGACGAGCGCCGCGCAGGCGCGCCTACTGCCGTCACTGGGAACCAAGCGTCGACCAGCCACGAAGACGAGAGCGACGACCTCTTTGCACAGCACCAGCAAGCGCTGATGCACGCTGCAGTCGCAGTCGCAACGAGTCCGCGCGCTCGCGCGAGTCCGTCGCACAAGTCAGAGATGACGATCGACACGTTTGGGCTCGAGCCGCACTCGACGCTGCTGAGTGCTCAGACGGACGAGTACATGATGCTCGGGCTCAGCGGGAAGCCACGGAGCGACTCGATCTCGGAGGCGCTGACGTCGTCGACCGAGTCGTCACCGTCTGCCTCGGCGTGGCGACCGCTCGGACGCCGCATGACGCCGCAGGGCTCGAGCAGTGCAAGCAGCAGCAGCGCGTCGAACAACCAGCTCGACCACCTCTTTGAGATCCCTGCATTCGGCGGCAGCAGTAGCACTGGACCACTTGATGCGCCTCCGAGCTCGGCGCCAAGCAGCAACCGCAAGAAGCTCCTGCACACGTCGAGCTTCCGCGACATCGTGCACCTCTCGTCGTCTGGCTCGTCGTACGAGTCGTCGTCGTCGTCATCGGACGAAGAGCCGATGGAGCCGCCGAGCCGACTCGGTCCGACAAAGAAGGACGAGCTCAAGCCGACGCCGTTCCGCATGATGATGCGCAAAGGCTCGGCGCCCGTGCTGTCGATGCGTCCGAGCATCATTGACGTCGACCCGTCGTTCACCGAGTCGTCGCTCACGGTGCTGACGTCGCTGCCAGCGCACCCGCGCAGTCTCAGCATTGACAACACGTTTGTCGGCGCGCACCACCACGTCAAGTCGCCAGTGCTCGGGACGCGCAAGGACTCGCAGACGTGGCAGCTCCAGGACGAAGAGTTTCTCAAGACGTCGCCGCGCTTTCGCGCACTGAGTAGCGACATGAGCGTGTTTGAGAACGCTGCGCTGCTCGCAGAGTGCGTACACTGGCTGTGCATCTAGCAAACTGACAGAGCGCGCGCTCTCTTGTGGAGGTGCCTGTGCTAACCCAACAGTGGGATCGATGGTGCATGACAGTGAGCTGACGAACCAGATCCACGAGAGTGAGCCGCGTCCACGGTACGCACTCACGTGCTCATCGTTACGTCATCCAGTGTGTACAGCTGCTTGAGACTCACAGACTCTGTATGCTCCGTGGCTTGGACTGCTGCAGCTTCACGAAAGACATGCGCGCGTCGTCGGTCGACTTCACGTACAGCAGCAGCAGCAACAGCAGCAACAACCGCCTCAATGACGTGAGCCCACCGTTGCCACCACCGCCAGAGCCAATGCAGCGCCTTCGCGCCAAGTCGTTCTCGTACTCGTCTGGCTACGGCGGGTCCGGGTATGCGAACGCGTCTGGCTACAGTGCGAACGGCAACAGCAAGCAGTACACAGCGCATCCCCAGCACCACCCGCACCAGCCGACGCTGCACGACTACCACGGCAACATGCGCGGGTTCCACCACTCGAGTGCGTCGCCGCCGCCTGTGACGAGCCCGCCACCGCAGTCAGGCGGCATTCGTCCACCGCGTGTGAGCATTCCATCAGACTCGCCGATGCATCAGTACAGTCACCACCAGCACCATCAGCAGCACCAACACCAGCAGCACCAGCACCAGCAGCACCAGTACGGTCCACCGCAGTACCGGCGCTACTCGTCGGATACGTTTGCCGCCGTACCGCCGTACCCTGACATGTACAACCCTGAGCAAGAGAACCAGGGACGTCACAGTAATGCGGGACGCGGCATGCGGTCGTACAGCATGGAGACGTCTGGCTTTGGTGGTACGCGTCCGTTCCGGAGTCAGTCGATGGAAGGCCCGCAGCTCTTTGCAGCCGCGCCGCCGCTCGAGTACCCGACGATGACGCGCACGAGCTCTGCCGGCATGGGCTACGACGGCTGGCCGCGCGGACCAATGGACGTTGGTGGTGTCGCACCGCCGCTCCCGCCGGACGCGCGTGGCGGTAGCAGCAACCTGCACAATGCGAGCCACCACTACCCGCCGCCTCCGCCAGAAGCGTACTACGAGGTCGAGTTCAAGCGCGGACGCCAAGAGATCTTTGCCGGCAACGCGACGTACAACGCAGGCGACTACGTGAAGGTGCGTGCGAGCACTTGACTGGGTTGCTGGTTGCCCGACTGCTAGGTCGAGTTCTGACGATGCGAGCGTGTGCTATTGGATGGGTATGAATGACACTGACGCGTGCAGGTCGAAGCGGATCGCGGCGAAGACATTGGTCGCATTGTGCAGCGCTCGACCGACTTGGCGAAGCTCCAGAGCAACGGCAGCAGCAGCGACCCTGCAAGCCCTGGCGACGACGCTGTCAGTCGCTCAAAGCGCCACGATGCGCCAGTGAAGAAGATCATTGCGGTTGCGAACCAGCGCGAGCGCGATATGCTGGCTGAGCAGGTGAGCGCTTGCTCTGTGTGCGCGCTTTACCTTACTACGCGACTGCGCGTTGCTCTGACACGGTTGCGTTTGTGTGTGTGGCGTATTGCTCCTCGTCGTAGCGCAAAGAGGAGCACGAAGTGTTTGAAGTGTGCAAGAGCAAAGTGCGGCAGCGTCTGCTTCCGATGAACGTCATTGACGCCGAGTACCAGTTTGATCGCCACAAGCTCACGTTCTTCTTTGAAGCCGACCGGTGCGTCTGCAGTGGTTGCTGCTGTGTGGCTGTGCTGCCCCTCGATCCACCCGTTTGGCTGACTGTGAGTGTGTTGTGTGCGCTGATCGTCTGGCCGCACTGCAGCCGCATTGACTTTCGCGAGCTCGTGCGCGACCTCTTTGCGATCTACAAGACGCGGATATGGCTCCAGCAAGTGGTACCAAGCGGCGGCAAGAAGGTCACGGTCGACTACGACGCGAACTAGCAATGGCGACAGCGACAGCGAACTCGAGTGACATAGCTGCAGACGGGCAAGTGCAAGCGCAGCGCACGGTGTGGTGGTAGAGACGACACGCGAGCGACCGAGCCCGCGATCGCTGTGCGAACGCGCACTGGGGCGATCGTCTGCAAGCCTGACCGACGAACGGGTGACGGCGAGGGACAAGTGTGATTTTTCTTCTTCTTAGATGACTGACGACGACAGGTGGTCGGAGCTGATGGCCGATCGATGGATGGATCGATCGTGGACAACGGCCACGTCGTTCGAGATGGATGGATATGTTAGAGCGAGCAAGAGCGAGCGAGAGAGAGCAGAGCGCGCGCGAGTAGTGATGGATGTGTGTGTGCGAATGCGCGCAGTGTCTCTTGCAATAGAAATGAAGAGCGTTCGCAACGCGTGAAGCGTCTCTCGTGTAGCTAGGTGGGATCCCAGGCACGTTGATGCCCAGGCAAGCTGAGGAGCTACTCTCGCTAGCTCCTGTGCTGCGAGTCTGCTACGTTGGCAACTTCATGCTGCGCGTGTGCGTCGAGCAAAATGTAGCTAGCGTCGTGCAGCAGCAGCAGCGAGAGGAAGAAGCCAGCGCAGCAGCGCACACCTCGACGTGATCATTGAGTCTCCAGAGCTCCTTCCTTTGACAGAAGAAGGCGCGGCGGCGCTTGCGGGTGTGCGTGGCGCTCGGTCGGTGGTCTGACTACCTCGAAGTCGAAGACGGAGGTGGAGAGTTGGAGTTTGCTGTTTGAGTGCGGTTTGATAGAGGAGGAGGAAGCGACTGAGTCGACTCAACACGGGGTCGGGCGGACTATGCGTGAACATGGTGGCGTCGGTGTGTGTCGACGACTTGAGCAACGTGAGCCAGATCGATCGCTCGAGGACTCGGTTGATTCCCGCTCGTGTCTCGCGAGACTTCGATATCGAAGAGCGTGCGAGGTCGTTCGCGCTTATGGATCCATGGAAAGCGCTCCAGCATGTGCTTTCGCAGACGCTTTCGCATGCATCGCAGTGGCTTGACAAAGGAGGGAGGAGGGAGGGAGGGGTATGCGCGAGGACCAGCTCAGCCTAGCACCTCTGTTCAACCGAGGCGCAAAGACGGCATGCATTCGACGCTGTTCATGCCCCCTCGCGGAGCAGTTTCACGGCGGAACATCTCTCATGGCTATACTAGTGTTCATCGAGGTTCGTCGAGGCTCGCTAGCGCGCACTTTGGATTGTACGTCGCTGCAGCAGCATCAGCAGCAGCGCCAGGCGACGAACGAGCAAGTGAGCAAGTGACATGCGCGACGTTAACAGGAGCGAGCGCGACGAAGACGAGTTTGCCTCGCGGCCACGGACGATGACGCCGCGCGCCGCGCGTCCTCTGACCACTCGGCGCACGAGCTTCTCTGGGCTGACGTCAGGGGCAGCGACAGCGACAGCGACAGCAGCAGCGACAGCGGCAGCGACAGCGGGTCAGGGCAGCTTTGTCGCCTCTTTCTCAATGCCGCGCAATGATCAGATGGCGTACCTCGAGCTCGCAAAGAGCCACTTGCCGCAGCTCGTGGCCGAGTGCGCGCGCAGTGGCAGTAGCAGCAGTGATAGCAACAGCAGTGATGGCAACCAGTGGAGGCGCGCCAAGTTCAAGAAGAAGAGCGACGTGTACGTCTGGGAGAAGGGCGACGAGGCGAGCAGTAGCAGCAGCAGTCGAGCAAAGGCGAGCGCGGTGTCGAATCTTCATGCCAGCGGCAACCGAATCGACAGTCCGGATGCACTCAGCATGCTACCATCGCCAGCTCAGCCGTACGCGGTGCGAAGTGCTGTGCGCGTACCAGCGCCACTCGACGTCGTGCTCAAGACACTCGACTGCTCGGCAGTGACGACGTACCGGTCGTTCACCAAGATCATCTACGAGAGTCTCGTGGCCGACACGTCCGTGCTCTTCCACAGCCAGAGCGCCGCCGGGTCGACCACAGACACCCCTGCCGTGACAGTCCCAGTGACGCCGTGCACTGCGTCCGAGTCGCTCGCAGTGCGGTGGCTCGTGTGCCGCTGCAACAACCCCATGATCTCGGACTGCGACCTCTGTCTCCTCGAGTACGCCAAGGTCACGTCAGTCGACGACGTGCCACCGCGCTACGATGGCAAACCGCTCTTTACGATCCGCGCCAAGAACAACAGCAGCAGCAACCAGAGCAGCCACAGTAGCCACAGCAGCAGCAGCAGTCGGTCGCACGAATGGCTGCACGACCGCCGCGAGTTCCCGAGCGCGTACAAGATCCTGTGCTCGGTCGAGACCAAGTCGTGCCCAGAGCTACTGGACTCGCACCGTCTCGCGCGCTGCGTCGTCCCGCTCGGTGGCTTTCTCTTCTACCCAACTGACAACGTCGACGTGACGGACGTCGTCTTCTACATGTCGATCGTGCCGAGCAGCACTGGCGGTAGCTCTAGCAACCGGCAGTTCCGAGCGATGCAGCGCGTGCTGCAGCACATGGCGCGCGGCGTCGGACGCATCAAGAACGCCGTTGACGCGTACACGATGAGCCTGCGGCTCGAGGTGCTCCGGAACACGCGGTGGGTGCGCAACACTGAGCGTGCCGAGTGCGTCGTGTGCTACCGGCGGTTCCACCAGCTCACGCGGCGGCGCCATCACTGCCGACTCTGCGGCGATGTCATCTGCCGCGACTGCTCAGTCTACAAAGACGCCGACTTGCCGATGATCGGTCCAACGGTGTTGCGCATCTGCAAGCTCTGCGATCTCAACGAGCTCAAGACCTCGGCTGGGTCAGCTGCGGCGGCGACGTCTATGAGCGCAAGCAGCAACAGCACTGCCGCACAACAACCAGAGGAGCATGCAGTGCCGTCATTTGCGAAGCCGCTCCCACGCAAGCGCAGCACGACGCTGAACGTCGATACGACAAAAGCAGCAGTCCGCGCAGTGACAGATGAGCCTGAGGTCGGACGGCGCTTCACAACAGTCGTCGACGGTAAAGGCCGGCGCGAGCTCCCCGAGCAGGCATTCAGCTGCTCGAAGGCTGACATTGCTCGCCGCACGCACAAGTGGAACACTGGCGGCGGCGGCAAGCCGCTCGTGATCCTCTCGCCGACGTCTGCAGCGCTGTATGCAACGCGCACAGGTGGCGGCAAGACAGCAGCAACCGCCGCGAGGTTTGCGAAAGCAATGACACCGACTGGCAAGACAACAGCGCCGCAAGATTGGCGCGCTGCAGTGCGCCCGTCGTCACATGCGTCGTCTTCCGTGGCTGCAGCAACGTCGTCGTCAACACCATCGTCTTCGAATCAGTTCCAAGCCAAGTCGTGTTCGAAGGTCGCGAGCTCACACGACCGCTTCGTGTCGTTCGACAAAGTTGGGCTCCGAGGCAAAGGGTCAGCACTCCGGAGTCCAGCAACGGCGCTGAATCAAGAGAGCGAGCGCGGAGACCGCACAGACACGAATGCCAGTCGTCAGCCACAGCGCGCGACACGTGTGGTAAAGTCTGGCAAGCTCGTCGTGCCTGGGCACGAACAAGATGGCGCACTGCCGTACGATGGAACGAGCAAACGTAAGGCGACAACGGCAACGATGAAGAAGAAGACGTCACAGCGGAGCGAGACGAGAGGGAATCAGCACAAGGACGGGCGTTCCGAGCTCACACTCCGCAGGCTCCCGCGCGTGGACGAGTACAACGACATCTTGCTCACGCTCTGTGAACAGGTCTCCAAGGCGCTCGCGTGCAAGTACGCAGCCGTGAGTCTCTTCACGAGCTCGCCGCATCCGACACCAGCTGCAGCAGGTGAAGGACAGCGGCGTGGTGGCTCACTTCCACCATCGCCGACACTGTCAGCAGCGTCGTTTGAGACTGTCCACTTTCTCAAAGTAGCCGGCAGCAAGAAGCTCACACCTGTCGCCGCGAGTCTCATGTGCTGTGCGCCAGTGCTCGAGCTCAAGGAGAAACTCATCACGCGCGACGCGCTCGGGCGCAGCAACGTGTTTGACTTCAAGCGCTTGCCGATCGTCATTGGACCGCAGCAAGCGCGGTTCTACGCCGGCATACCGCTCGTCGACTCGAGTGGCCAGATGCTCGGCGCACTCGCAGTCTTTGACTCGAGCGTGTACCAGAGCAGCAGTCTTGCGCATGTACTGTCGTCAATGGAGGCACTTGCGACTGTGGCAATGAGTGCGATCGAGGACCGCAAGACAGACCTGGAGCTCAAGAGCTTCTTGCGCCACCCGCTCGTGGACACGATGCGCGGCAACCAAGCGACGCGGGTCTCGGACCCGGTGTTCCACATCGACTTGAACTTGCGCGACAGTGGTGGCTTGGCCAGCGACGACGAGTTCGACTGCGACGCCGACGACGATGTCGACTTTGAGTACCCAGCGAGTAGTGCGAAAGAAGTGCAGACCCGCCAGAGCTATGCCGCACGTCCGACATCGCTGCGGTCTCCGTCGCCATTGGAAGCGCCGGACGCAGCGTGCGACATCGAGTACTACAAGAACCAGATGGAGCAACTGGTGCGGCAAGCGCGTGAGACCGAGGCGCAGATGCTCGAGACGTCGATGGCGATGAAGCGGCAAGGTGTCCCGATCTGGTGACCAGCCAAACAGCCTGAGCATCGCGAGGGAGGCAGTGCGAGCGTCCCTCGCTCGGTGCGCATGAAGGAAGTAGTGAGTGCATCCATGCTGGATTGCCAGTGATTTGCCAGCATCTCCTTGCGTTCCTACGACGCAACTCGCCATCGTCTCAGATCACATCCTGCTGCTGTGCTTGGCGGCTCGAGTCCGTTTGGCTATCTGCTAGTCCTGGTGCAGGTGCTAGTCGCGTCACGTACCCATCTGGCATGACGCCTTCCTCCTCTTCCTCTTCTTCGTCCCCGGCAGCGACGTCGTCTCCGCTCGCACTAGCGCCTGTCGCTTTGCTATGCTGTTGCTGCCAGCGCTGCACGAGGTTGTGCACGTCCTTCATCAAGATCGCATTCGGCGCGTGGTCTTTGAGGAACTCGTAGATCTTGCGCCGCGTGAGACCCTTTTGCCACAGCGCCTCGGCGCGCTCGAGCAGCGACGAGTCCTTGATGCGCCGCACTTCCGAGTACTGCTGGTACGCTTGCGCCGAGAGCTCATGGTTGTGGTCGGTGCCTTGACGTGTCACAACAACGTGCCACTGGTGCGCGTCGTGGAGCACGCGCTGGAGCGTCACACAGAGCTTCGCAGGACACGCCGTGGACCGCAGACTGTGGCTCACGCGCTGTCCTTTGCCTCGCCGCCGCTCTTTCCAGCCGTGAGTGCACACAAACGTCTTGGAGTACCACTGGAACGACTCAGGCACGAGCTGGAGCGCCGATGCCGTTGCAGACAGTGCTGCTGCTGCTGCGATTGACGACGATGGAGTCGATGCCGATGATGGTGCAAGCGACAGCGCATCCGCGCCAATCGGCGCAGGCGTATCGTGTCGGTCAGTCGCTTGCTGCGCAATGCGCGCGTTGCGTGCGCTCACTGACGACGTCGTGCGCACTCGGAAGAGCTGGAACGTCGCGACTGAGTACGCATCGAGGTGGGCTTGCAGCGCGTCCCAGCTCGCGTGCAGTCGCTTGATCCGCGGAGCACGCCACACTGTTGCGCCAGTGCTCGATGTAAGTGTCACGATCTCAGGCGCGGCAGAGGGGAACCACATTGGGCTGCCAGGTGCTTCGTCACCGTCGTGGTCATCGCCAACGTCGTGCTCAGGCGTGTCGCTATCGTGGTGGCCAAACGCATGGTCACTCAGTCGTCGCTGTTGTTGCTGGTGATGGTGGGGAGTGTGTGGTGACTGATCGAGCGCGCACAACTGAGCGCCAGGCTGCTGCGCACTCGGAGGCTTTGCGCCACTCGCACTGCGAAAGCACGTACACAGTCCACCAGTCGGCGTGCCATCGCTGCGCATGCGTGCGAGTTGCATGCCTGCTGCACCGTGCACGCGACACGGCGTCTGCAGCGTGTTGGATGCAGCATACACTGCTGTCGAGACACTGCTACTGCTGCTGTTTGGCGTCGCAAGCGACGTGAGCGGGAAGTGTTGCGACGCTGGCGCCGGCGCCGCGCCATAGCCCAAGTTGACTGCCTGCTCGAGCGCAAAGTACTGGTGCGTCTGGAACAAGAACGGCTGCGCAGGGCTGCTTGCTGCTGGGAACATGCCATGCGAACTGGCAGCGAGCGACGGGAATGAGCTGGTGCTGTACGAGAGCAGTGGCGCATTGTGTCCCGAGTGCGAGGTCGCAGCAGAAGCCCCAGCGGGTGTCAGCAACGCTCCGTCACTGCCAGTGCTCGAGCTCGTATCGTTCGCTGGCGTTGCGTGCATCGCTGTCGTCAGTCCGAGGTGCACGGACGCGTCGCTCGCGAGCGAGAACGTATGCAGCACGCTCGCGAGATGGTGCTGTTGTTGCTGCTGGTGTTGCCCCGATACGCTAGTCGCTTCCGACTCGACGCTGTCGCTCGCTGCGGCAGCTGCTGCAGACGCAGACGTACTTCCAGCACTGCTGTGCTCACCAGCTGTCGGGAATGGAGACTCGTTGTGCTGGAGCAGCGCGTGGGCGTCTGGACCGATGTGAAAGCTGCGGTGCCGCTGCGACTCGTGCGACGACTCTGTTGGCTTGAGCACAGCAGCTTCGTTCGTCGCGTCGATCGCAAGCAGGTCCGGGTCGTAGATGCGGCGGTTCTCGCAGTAGTGCTGCTGCAGCTCCTTCGACAGGTTGTGGTTGTGGTCGACAATGTGCTTTGTCACGACGACGCGCCAGTCGCCACTGCTCCTGCTATCACCGTCTGCGTCTTCGACAAACTGCACAGTCGCACAGAGCTTCACTGGACACGCTGTCGAGCGGAACACTTGCATCGTGCGCTTGCCAGTCCCGCGCCGCCGCTCTTTCCAGCCATGCGTGCACGTGAGCGTCTTGGAGTACCACTTCCATGCCTCTGGGATCACGCGCGTCTCACTCGCTTTGCTGCTGCTCCCATCCACGGCGTCGCCACTCAGTGCGCTGCGCTTCGGGTCTGGGATCTTCTGGTTCCTGCCCTGCACCGAGCTCGTTGTGCGCGTGCGATAGAGCTGGAACGTCGCGTTCGAGTACTCGTGCAAAGCCGCGTGGAATGCGTCCCAGGACGTGTGCATGCCTTGGAACTTGGGTGCGCGAACGACCACTTCGTCCGGTGTTCGCACAGGGTGGCGCGCATGACGGCCACTACTGCTACTCGCGTGAGTCGACACTGTTGCTGCACCATCGTTGGCCGGCTCGAGGTCGTGCGGAACGTCGGAGAGCGTCTCACCAAAGTACTGAAAGACGGTGTGGTGCGCTGCAGCGTCGTGGTGCTCAGATGCCATGGTGCCAGTCGATGCGCTGCGCTGATGATCAGGCTGTGCAGTAGATGCTAGCAACGTGCTACTACTACTGCTGCTGCTGGCTGGGACAAATGACGACGCGGCTGCAGCGCTTCCAAGCGGATGGTTGTGCTCCAGCACTTGACGACTGATCGCGACGCGCCAAGTGTCGTGCACATCGCGCTGCAGCCGCGCTATGAGCATTGCGGGGCAGGTGTTGTCGCCACTCGGCTCGTCGTCTGCAGCTGCAGCGAGCGTGCGTGGTGCTTTGCTCCGCGACTTGCGCTTCCAGCCGTGGCTGCAAATGAGCATCTTTGAGTACCAGCGCTCGTGCGCCGGCACGAGTAGCGCTGCGGTCTCGTCGTCTGTGCGTCCTGCCTTCCGCGCCAAGCTCTTCGTCTTGAGGTTCTTCGCTGCGACGGACACAGTCGAACGCGCACGGAACGACTGACTCGACTGCGCCGCGTACTCGGCAATGTACTTGTGGAAGTGGTCCCACGACACGTGGATCTTCTCGACTGCTCTCTGCGCCAGGAAGACGCCGACCGTTGCGCTTGCGTCGAACTGGCCGTCTTCGCGTCGCGTACTCTCGATCCCGGCACTCACAAGTGCAGACTCAGTGAGAGGAGGCTGCTCGTGCTCGCGTTCGAGCCCGGTGCGCTGCGCATTCGAGCGAGCGAGCAAGTGAGACAGTCCGCTCTTGCTCCGTTGCTCAGATCCGAACGACGGAGACGACGACGGTGGCTGCACACTGCTACCACCTGCGCCGAGCAGCAGGTCGGGGTCATAGATCCGGCGGTTCTCGACGTAGTACAGATAGAGCTCTTTTGAGAGCTTGTGGTTGTGCGTCCGCACGTGGCGCGTGAGCACGACTTGCCAGCCTTCGTCGCCCTTTCCGCGGTGCTGCAGCGTCACGCACATCTTGGCCGGACAGCTCGTGGACCGCGCCACCGAGAGCGAGCGCTTGCCACTTCCGCGATTGCGATCTTTCCACCCGTGCGTGCACATGAGCGTCTTGGAGTACCACTGGTAGGACTCTGGAATGAGCTGCTGCTGCAGTTGGTGCTGAAGCTGCAGCTCCTGCTCATGCGCATCGACCTGCGTTGGATCGAACAGTGGCACGGCAAACGCTGCACCGTCGATCAGAGACGTGACGTTGTTGTTGTTGTTGCTGTTGCTGGTGACACTCGTGACCGCTCCGCTGTCGCCAGTGCCACTCGCATGCTCTGACGAGCTCGCTCCTCCGTTCTGGTAGCTTGCAGCAGGCGCGCTCGGCACGCTTGTGCTCGCAGCTGGCGCGAGTGACGAAGCTGCGTTCTCAGTGATCCGCTGGTTCCGCCGCTTCACAGACGTCGTCGTGCGGATGACGTAGAGCTGGTACGTCGCTTGCGCGTACTCCTTCAGACTCTGCTCAAACTCCTCCCACGAGCGATGCACAGGCGTGAACATGGGCGCGACGACACTCGGAGGCGCTATGCTGCAGCTGCTGGTGACTGCGTCTGCTGTATCGGTCGAAAGCGTCGTTTGACTGCCATCGACCACAACGGCTGGTGCAGGCTGCTCGTCCACGTCTGTTGTCGGGAGGTTGTTGTGTGCCGCGGTCGCTGCCTCGCTCTGCGTAGTAGGCTTGACATCGCTGCGAACATGCGCGCTCGACTCGCGCTGCGGGTTGTCTTCGTGCTGATGGAGGTGGTCTGCAAAGACCGCGCTGAGCTCCCGGTCTCTCTGTTCATCGCTCACGTGCTCGTGTGCGAACTGGACTCCGTTCGGAGCATCCGCGCCAGTGACGCCAGGATGCGCCAGTGCGTTCGCGACCGCGCTGTTGTCTCCTGCATCGTCGTCGTGACGCGGACGCTTTGGCGACACTGCGAGCGCATCTGTGTGTGCGTCTTGAGCACTGTCGCCCGCTGCGACTGCGTGCCCACGTTTAGACATCGCTGCACGAGCTGGGTGCTACGCACAGCGCTGCTGCGAACAAGCAAGCAAGAGAGTAGTAGCGCCATGTCAGTCGACTGGGAGAGCGAACATGCTGGCGCTCGCGCAGCAGCTACAACTCGCTCGCGGCGCTTGATGCGCATCACGAGTCCAAGCCGAACCTCCTCAGATGATGTCTTCTTCCCCCGACTTTTGGTCCCCGAATGAATGCGCCTCGCCACCATCCAGCAGTGACAGGTCAGTAAAACAAGGGAAGTGGAGAGTTTGACTGTTTTCATTGGATGAATATACTACCATTCCGACAGTTAGCCGATCAAAGCCATCGACTTGGTTGTAGGAGCCACTCGGTCGCGTTGGTCGTGGCGCTTGGAACTTGAGCGCCACGAACAAAGGCTTCGCGTACGTGTTTACCACGCTGCACGATAATCGTAAGGTGGCGTGCGTGTTGAGGGCTAGTGTTCGGACGACAAACCGACGACCGCTGATGCTGCTGCGTTGGACAACCGCTCGCAAGGCGCGCTCTCCCACCTCCATCCCTTGCTCTTCGACACGTACTCCGGCCACGCCGACCATCGCTTGAATGCCGATCGGAGGACTCTCAACGCCTTGATCGCGATTTGCTGCTGCACTTCCCGTTGCTCAAGTCGCTCAGTGACAGCGCGCCAATGGTGCTTCAACCTGAGCAGTGTTCAAGCGAAGCAGGTATGTCGCCAGCGGATTTGGCGGCGTGATCGACGGCGCTGCAGCAAAGCAGCACACCAGAGGACGCAGTGAAGCAACCTAGTGAGACACTCGACTGCCACGAGGAGAGCGCTATCACGGCAGCGCGGTCGTGTGCGAGCTGATTGCGATCAATCGCAAGGTGTCGGAGTGGCTGCGCGTATATGAGGTCGCGCTCCTTCGCCTGATATACAAGCGGACGCACGCACAGGCAACAAAAAGTGAACCCTTCTCAGATTCAGCATCAAATCGCCGGAGGAATGCAGAGCCAACGAGCTTCGCCCCGTCGTGGTACGATTGGTCCCCAAAGGTTCCGCGACTCGAACACTGGCAACCAGTATCGCCGCTCTGCATCGAGGCAGTTGGTGGCGTTCATGAAATTCTTGTCGCCGATTGCATCGTGCTGGACACGAGCGCACCATCGTACGAAGACGACGTCCTGGCGATTGGCAACGCTGCTGAGGCGGCGCTACTGGCTTCTTGCGCTCGCGATCCGTAGCAGTTGCTGCCGCCGGTACAGTCCTCAAGGCGATGCGCGAAATCCATATGTCAGACGGCTTGAACGAGCACATCGAGTCGCACCGCGCGCTGCTGCGCACAGAAAAGACCAGCGACCCAGCGGCCAGCGCTACACATGACATCGTGGCGCTCACCGGGTCGCTATCATTGTAGGCACAAGAACACAGAATCACGCACACTTTGGGCTTCATAGGCTGCACACGATATGAATTCACACCTGTTGTCGTTCATCTTCTTCGTTCACGCTTAAGCTCGCACTCGTCCCGTCGTTCACGCTACCCTGCGCGTGCACTCAATCGAAGGGTCTTGCTTATTCGACCGATCGCTGCCACGTTGTGACTCGCGATCGCACCCTCTCACTCGCTCGCACACACACAGTCGCAGGCTTTCGCGTTAGCTCACTCGATATCACTCTGTTGCATTCACTCTCGCGCTCTCTCACTCGCTGACAACCACTTGCTTGTGCAATACATCCGCAAAATATCGATGTGTTGACGCCAAAAGGGTTTCCATTTTCACGACGCATGTGTTGACAATGTGAAAATTCAGGATCAAAGTGGCGCGACAGATTGTCGTTCATGTAATGGCTCTGGCTGAACACGACGCTCTTGCGTTCTTTATCGATGATGACATGGATGTTGAGAAGGAACCGCATTGGTCCGAGCGCGGTGGGCCCGAACGTCTTGCGTAGCTGCTGCGCCACAACTCCACACGTCGCCAACGGGCCCATGAGCAGCAGGTCGTCGATGTAGACGGTCACCATCATCGTTGTTGCTCCGTCTTCTCCCATGTGGCGTACATAGAGCCCGCAACCAGCTTCAACGCGCTTGAACGCCATCTTGGTCAACTCGATGTACAGCGTGCGGTTCCGAATGGCAAGCGCTTGCTTGAGCCTGTACAAGCTCTTGCGGAGCTTTCACACGTAGCGGACAGATCGCGTTCGGCTGAATTGCACGCAGCCAATGATAGCGCAACAGGTCTTTGGCGTGGTGTCATGACGCCTGCTGATTGGAGCATGGTCCGCACAGAGAGAGGATAGGTTCCTCGAACGACAGGGCATCGTATGCGATCGTTGCGGACGTGTCATCTACATGAGCTGGCACGTCGTCCACTGGTGCTTTAGCGATGTCTGTTTCGATATTGGGATCACGGTTCGACGCGCTTGCGCTTGATCGTGAGCTTGGTCTCGAAACCTGTCGGTTGTTGGATGATGATCTAGTGCTGACCATGCAGAATGAGCTAGATAGAGGTGATAGACGAACGCAGTGATGACAAAGTGATGGCTGGGCAAAGCCAGCAAGGGGGCGGCAGTCGACTGGCACGTCGTCTGCAGATATCGGAGTGTGCCGCCCCCTGCTAGAGTGTATTGGCGGTTGTGAGCTGCAGCTGGGCTAGGGCGATGATAGCCACTCATTTCATGGTGGCCCACCGTTGTACCTGTGTGCGTCGTGCAGGAGCAAGGCGCCTGCCATCTGTTGCCCGCAGCTATGCAAGCCGACTTCGCCAACTTTCTGGCATTTAGATACCCGCCTGCAAGCGCCACGACAGAGAGCAGCGCTATTGCGGTGCGACCCCAACGAGCTGGAGTCGCGGACAGCGTCGTTGACCGACCGAGCTCTCTCTTCATGACCGTCAGTTCAGACATCGGGCTGACGGACGGACGCGCAG